>CAUYON010095180.1:0-14819 GCA_963573935.1 Arctocebus calabarensis
GGTGCCTGCAGTCCCAGCTACTTGGGAGGCGGAGGCAAGAGACTCGCTTGAGCCCAGGAATTGGAGGTTGCTGTGAGCTGTGATGCCACAGCACTCTATCCAGGGTCACAGCTTGAGGCTCTGTCTCAAAAAAAAAAAAAAGAGTCAAGGAAAAAGCATGCTTACTAAAAGATGTATAGCCTTAAATATACTTAGGTTTAAATGATAAAGACTAAAATAACAAGTGTTTTACTCAAGAGGTGACAAAAGTAAACACCCAAAGAAATTCAAAGGAAAACAGAGTAGAAATTAATAAAACAAAAATAAACATCTACAAAACCAAAAGTGAATTCTTTTCTAGAGTATCTATTTTAACGGTTTTTCAAAGTGTCTTCAATGAATAAAAAGACATAAAACTTTTTCAAGAAAAAGGGAACTATAACTATAGATATATTTTTTAAGTCATAAAAGTAAACTTTAAACATCTTTATACCCATGACTGTAAAATGTGAATGAAATAAATGACTTCCTAAAGAAACACTGTGGTAGGGACAGCTGGTCAACCCTATTTCTGATCTCCACTTGGGCAAAGCTTCCTGCCATGTGGGCGGCCCACATGTGAGACGTGCAGGTCCAGAAACCCTCAACCCCTAGTCAGGCAGGCAGCCTCTTCCATTTACACACATACCTTGCAAATATTACCATTTTCTGAGCATATTGGGCATAGAGAAAATTTGGCAAATTCTAGTGTGTGGTAATGAAACCCCTGATTAGCTAAGCAAATGGACGTCTGAAATAAAGATTTCACTTTATGGTCTCCTTTGTGAGAAAGTTCTGGCCAATCGTAACTTCGAAGAGAGGCATTCCTTCTGCTTGGCTTTCCCCCTCCTCGCTGCTGTCTGGAATAGTCTTGGAGGCTGCAGCTGGGACAGCCATCTTGGCCCGTGAGGTGCCCGGAGCACGAGAGGTCACACCTGGGGAGGGATGAGGCAGAAGGTGCCTCCAGACTCTGACCTTGGAGATAAGACACTTTCTACCTCATTTATGCCACTATTGTTTTAGCTCTTTCTTTGGTCACAGGTAAATCTAAACCTTACTGCTTCAAATATTACCAAAATAAACTTAAGAAGAAATAGAAAAATGTGCAGCCAAGTTCTCTGAGGTTAAAAAAATTGAATAGAAAAACGGAATATAACCATTAAAGAAGTTAACAGTTAAAAAAATTAGTTAGAGAGAAGAGAAATGCTAACAAGATCACAAGACTGATGATAATGAGAAGAGTAGGGACCAGGACGGCACAGGGGAGCCCGACCCTGGAAGCCCCACGGAAGCAGCTCAGCACGGAGACAGGACCAGCTGCACCCAATGCTGCTGCTCATTCGGTAAGACGAGGACCCGACTGAACCCTGCGAGTACCCCAGTGGGCGACCATGACGAGGGCACTGATAGGTTTAGAAGAGAATGGGAAGAAGCAAACTGCCGACAGCAAGAGACCCAATCCTTCTGAGGCATTCTGCTATGAAGAATTAGGGGCTAAGGTCAAGAGAAAGGGAAGATTAATACAATTCCAATCAAAATCACAACAGGGTTTCTCAGAGGCCTACACAAACTGATTCCAAATTTTCATGCAACCATGAAGATGTAACGTAACAGCCAAGAGACCCTGCAGGGTAGGGAAGAGTGGAGGGGACACTCAAAGTTTCTCCCAGACGTGACAATATAGCCCCTCCCGATACAACGGAGAACCCAGAAATATACCCATGAAGGACATGTGGGCTCACTAAGGGTGGTGTTACGAAGGTGGTGGGAAGGAAGGGTCAAATGTCTACCACATAACATTAAGTATAAATTCCAGACTGATTTAGAGACCTAAATGTGAAAAAGAAATTATTAAAATAAAACTATTAAGACTACCTTCATGGCCGGGTGCAGTGGCTCACACCTGTAATCCTAGCACTTTGGCTTAGGTGGGTGGATAGCCAGAGCTCACGAGTTCCAGACCAACCTGAGCAAAAGCGAGACCCCGCTTTTTCTACTAAAAATAGAAAAATGGGCTTGGCGTCAGTGGCTCAATGGGCTAAGGCGCCAACCACATACACCTGAGCTGGCGGGTTCGAATCCAGCCCGGACCCACCAAACAACAATGACAGCTGCAATCAAAAAATGGCCGGGTGTTGCGATGGACACCTGTAGTCCCAGCTACTTGGGAGGTGGAGGCAAGAGACTCGCTTGAGCCCAGGAATTGGAGGTTGCTGTGAGCTGTGATGCCACAGCACTCTATCCAGGGTGACAGCTTAAGGCTCTGTCTCAAAAAAAACAAACAAACAAAAAAAAAAAAACAAATAGATAAATGGAGGCAACAGGCTGGCTTTAGCCCAAGAGTTGGCAGTTGCTGTGAGCTATGATGCCCATGGCATTCTATCCATGCGAACAGCTTGAAACTGTCTCCAAAAAAAAGACTACCTTCATAACCAGGAGAGAACAGATTTCAAATAAGATTAAAAACAACATATAGGACGGTGCTTGTGGCTCAAAGGAGTAGGGCGCCGGCAAGTTCAAACCCAGTTCCAGCCAAAAACTGCAAAAAAAAAAAAAAACCAGCATATAAAGAAAAAAAGCTGTTTAATTTTTATATCAAAATAGGAACGTTTTTAAATAAAAAAGGTATAAAGTCAGACAGGTAAAGCCTGGGAAGAGACTTACAACCTGAGACACAAGGATTAGGCCCCTCGAGTGTATTGTACAACCACAGTACACAGGGGTCAAACACATGTGCACAGAACTTTTTGTTTTTTTTCAGACAGAGTCTCACTCTTTGCCCTGGTTAGAGTGCTGTGGCATAACTCACAGCAACCTCAAAATCCTGGTTCAAGTGATCTTGCCTCAGCTCCCCAGGTAGCTGGGACTACATGTGCCCGCCATGACACTGAGCTAATATTTCTATTTTTAGTAGAGACAGGGTCTCACTGCTACTTAGGCTAGTCTCAAACTCCTGAGTTCAGGTGATCCACCTGCCTTGGTCTCCCAGAGTGCTGGGATTACAGGCGGGAGCCACTATGCCCAGCCTTATCTTAAGCAAGGAAAAAACTGTTATTAAATTTGTAATACTCACCGACTTGTATTCATTTTTGTCATTGGTATACACTAAAAGTGTATACCAACAGTTCTAATAATTTTTTACTT
The DNA here is from genome assembly GCA_963573935.1 of Arctocebus calabarensis. Classification (NCBI taxonomy): domain Eukaryota; kingdom Metazoa; phylum Chordata; class Mammalia; order Primates; family Lorisidae; genus Arctocebus; species Arctocebus calabarensis. The sequence continues at coordinate 3,163 of CAUYON010095180.1, forward strand.
TCTTAAACCGTGCATGCTTTTTCTAGCACCCTCAGTATATACATGTTATGTGTACAACACGCATATCACACCTGCACACAGGCCTCACAACAGGAATACATTCTGAGAAGTGCCTCACTAGGTGACCTTGAGCACCTGCACCACAAGAGGGCGAAGCCCACTGCACACCTGGGCTGTAAGTACAGCCTGCTGCTCCAGGGCCACCATCCCGCCCAGTGTGCTACTGGCTGAACAAGGGAAACATAATGGTAAGTATTGGTGTAATTAATAGAAAAAATAATAGAAATAGTGTAATTAATAGAAAAATTACAGTGAAAATAAGGCACAAAAGATTAAAAATGGTGCACCTGTACAGGGCACTTAACCATGGCTGGAGCCTGCAGGACTAGAAGCTCCTCTGGGTGAGTCAGTGAGATGGGGAGTGAGCACGAAGGCCTGGGACATGCTGTGCACTGCTGTAGACTTAAACTGAATGAGGCTGCACTGAATTTATTTTAAAAATTCTTTATTAATAAACTGACCTTAGCTTACTGTAACTTTACTTCATAAACTTAATTTTACCTTTTTGACTCCTGTAGTAACACTTAGCTCTACACACAAACATATTGCACAAAAACTATTTCTTTCCTCGCATCTTTATTCTATAAGGCGGGCAGATAGCTTCTCATGAGTTCAAGACCAGTCTGAGCAAAAGTGAGACCTTGTCTCTACTAAAAATAGAAAAACTGAGGCAGGAGGATTGCTTGAGTCCAAGAGGTGGGGGTTTCTGTGAGCTATGACACCACTGCACTCTACCCATGGTGACAGCTGGGGACTCTGTAAAAAAAAAAAAAGACCTACCTGAGGGTATTTTAGTTACTATTTTAGTGTAAGTAGGAGTACACTCTAAAATAACAAAAAGTATAGCAAATACACAAAAGGGTAACAGTCACTTGTCAAGAATTATGTAGTGTTCTTAACTGTATGTGCTACATTTTTATACAACAGGCAAGACAGGTCAGCTTACACCAGCACCACCACAAACGCGTGAGTAACACATTGTGCTATGACCTCCCGATGGCTACGTACGATGTCATAGGCCACAGGAATTTCTCGGCTCCATTATACTCTTTGGAGATCACCATCATATATGTAGCTTGTTGACAAATATTTGGCACAAGACTGTATATTAGAAAACACAAAACACAGTAACACAAAAGACAAGCAATAAAAAGAAAACTGGCAAAAAATGAGCACACACCACAAACAGAAACAATGGCCAATTCCAAAAGCTCAAGAGCTCTGAAAATGCAAAGATTTTTCATAAACTTGGCATTAAAACTCATTTGAGGCCATTTTTAGCATTTTCTCCACCCACTTTGTGTGGCTCAATCCATCCTGTTGGTCAAATGTTAATGTGTCGGTCACCTCCTAAGCTCCCTGGGATCCAGATGACATCCAGAATACGCAGGATGACATCCAGACTTCCCTAAAGTCTACCTGAAAGGCAGAGTTCTGTGTAGAGGGTTGAAACTCAATTCCGACATCATATGGAACTGTTAGGACAGAGGCAATAAACACAAGGCACTTAGCAAAGGAAGCCGGAAACAAACGCGAGTTAGTCTCAACCATCAAACTGGCAGAAACGGCAACTCAGCACATGGTGCTGCAAACATTTGAATACCATTTGCAAAAATAAGCTTCAAACCATATCCTATACTCTACCCCAAAATTAACTGAAAATGTAAAACCTAAAACTAAAAACTTCTAGAAGAAAACATAAGAAGACCTTTGTGACTAAGGGCTCAGCAGAGATTTCTTAGATATAACACTGAAAGTGCAACCATGACCCATTAAATTGATCAACTAAAATTTAAAACTTCTGCTCTTTGACACTGTTAAGAAAAAAGTCAAGCTATAGACTAAAGAAAATACTTGTGAATCAAATCTGATAAAGGACTTACATCTGGGATATATAGAGAATTCTTAGAACTCAGTAAGAAACAAGACCATCTCATTTTTAAAATGGGCAAAAACTTGGACACTTTACCAAAAAAGATACAAGGATGACAAATGAGTTCATGAAAAGATATTCAACATCATTAGCCATTAAGGAATCTACCAAGAAAAGTACAAGAATGACAAATGAGCTCATGAAAAGATTTCAACATCACTAACCATTAAGGAAATGGAAACCTGACTATGAAACACTAAAAAGTTGATAATACTTAATGTTGATGAGGGTGTGGAGGAACCGGAGTGCTTATACACTGCTGGTAGCAATACAAAAATGGAATATACACCCACTTTGGAATATAGGTGAGCAGTTTCATAAAAAGTTAAATAGACACTGAGCATATCACTCAACAACCCTACTCTAAGGTAGAGTGATTCCCTTATCTATAGGTTCACCTCAGTTATTTACAGTCTGAAAATATCAAAATGAAAGTTTCAGAGATAAATAATTCAGAGGCTGGGCTTGAGGACTCACACCTGTAATCCTAGCACTTGGGTGGCTGAGGCAGGTGGATTACCTGAGCCTAGGGGTTCGAGACCACCCTGAGTCAAAGTGAGACCTCATCTCTAACAACAGCCAAGCATTATGGCGGGCACATGTAGTCCCCGCTACATGGGAGGCTGAGGAAAGAGAATCACTTGAGCCCAAGAGTTGGAGGTTGCTGTGAGCTATGATGCCATAGCACGCTACTGAGGATGACAAAATGAGACTCTGTCTCAAAAAAAAAAAAATCAAATCTTGGGCTGTCCCTCCCAGACATGAATCATCCCTTTGTCCAGGGTATCCAACCCTCCCATACTACCTGCCTATCAGTCACTCAGCAGCCCTCTCAGTTATCAGATCGACAGTAGCAGTATCACAGTGCTGTGTTCACCCTTATCTTCATTATGGCCCCAAAGCTCAAGAGTAAGGATGCTGACGAATTGTCAAAATTGTTGTGTTTTATTAATTATTATTAATCTCTTACTATGCCTAATTTATAAATTAAACTTTATCATAGGTGTATATGTACGGAAGAAACACAGTACGTATAGTTACTAGCCTTGGTTTTAGGCTCCCCTGGGGGTGTTGGGCAAGGTGGGGAGACTGCTGTGTTTACACCACAGAATGCAGGCATTTGTCCATAACAAAGGCTTTTATACAAATGTTCATAGCAGCTTTATTTGCAATAGTTCAAGCTAAAAACAACCCAAGTGCTCATTAACCAATAAATGGATAAACATGTTAGTGTAACCATACAATAGAACATTACTCAGCAATAAAAAGGAATAAATTTTTGATACAGGCTACAGCATGGATTAATCACAAAGTGATTATGCTGCATAAAAGCATCCAGATACTCCCCCAAAGAGAGTACCCACTGTACAATTCCATTTTTATACAATTCTAGGAAATGCAAACTAAAGCATAGGGACAAAAACAGATCAGTGGTGGCCAGGAGATGGCACATGGGAGTGGAGGAGGATGGAATTACCAGGGCACAGGGCACTTTGGAGGGTGACAGGTATGTTCAGCATCTTGATGTGGCTGGTACACATGTGTGGACATGGAAGAGTAACTGGAATAGCGACTTTGAGGAGTAAAAGTGCAATATCTGATGAAACTGAAGGTCTGTGTACACCCTTCCACACGGGCACAGCTTCTGAAGCCGGGGCTGGCATTCTACAGCCTGCAGGCCAGATCCCATTTACATAATAAAGTTTTATTGACCTCAGCCGTGCACATTCATTTACAATGTCTCTGACCCAGACGTGTCCAACTATTTTCTTTTCTGCCATGTGTTAGAATAATAAGAGTTGTCTTGGGTCACACAGTAAATACACAAAACACTGATAAGCAAAAGAAAAGGTCCACACATGACACCACAGATAAGCAAAACAGTCCTCAGATGATCTGCGTGCAGCCCACAGGTGGGACACCCCCAGATGCTGCGGCTGCTTTCATGAATCAGCAGAGTTCAATAGTTGTAACACAGACCATATGGCTCAAAAGGCTTAAAATATTTACTATCTGGCCCTTTATAGAAAGTTTGCTGATTCTTGCTTGAAGAGACACTGGCTCTTGCATGCCAGGAGACAAGGAAGGAAGCCCAGGGAAACATTTAGCTATTTGTTTAACATGGCTGACAAGAAATTAAATGTCCATTGATAAAGGAATTAAATAACGGACTACAAGTTTATTATTATTTTTTTAATCCTTTTTTTTTGGCCGGGGCCAGGTTTGAACCCACCACCTCCGGCATACGGGGCTGGCACCCTACCCACTGAGCCACAGGCACCACCAGGACTACAAGTTTTCAATGGAAGTGAGTAAACTAGATCTGCAAGTATCAAAACAGGGAGAGTGGGGAGCTAGCAGAGTACATGACAGCAACACTAAGAACTCAAAGCAGCACCACACACAGGGACGCGCTCAGGACGCATCTTAGTGGCTGTCCTCAGGAGAAAGGGATTGGGGCAGCCGCGAAAAAAATACTTGGACTTTTCCAGTGCATTTTTATTTACTTACAATATAATCTAATTAAATTGTTGTAAGAAGACCAAGTTAAATTTAAATCTAATGTTTATCCTAATGGTATCCTAAAGCAAGCCATAAAGACACTTGGTGAGTTTTCCCTGCCCCACTCCTAACTTTGACGTACTAACTATACTTTTTCAAAGCAGTAAAGGTTCAAATGAGAACATTTTTTTCTTTTTATCTTCTGAAGTCAAAAGATATCCCAGTTTGAAATTTATTCTTTAAAGGGAACTTTGAGACACAGTCCTAGTATGCTTCACCTAAAAAAACATAGCTATGAAATTTACACCAATCTAATGCTTCAAAGGTTACCTACACTAACAGCCTGGAGGGACACGCTCAGGGTTTTCAACCTCGCCAGGGACACCAGCACAATGCCATATGCACTTAAGAAGGACTACGACAGTCAAACTTCTGTATCAAGACCACCGAAATGCACTTCCCCTTTCAGAGGAGCAAACAGTGGTACTGTAGGAAAAGACTCAGGCACCTGCAATCTGCAGTTACTCCTGCTGGAAGGGCTCCCTCTGATATTAGTCTCAACTGTACAGTTCTTGGCTATTTCAGGCTATATCTTCATGAGAATAGGGCTTTTTAAGCAGAATCATCTAAAACAAATAACCTTTCATTCAACTAGGAAAAATGTGTGTGTTCATGTGTGTACATACTCTCATATATTAACTTTTTGGAATCGTCAACTAATTAAGCTGACTATCTAAGAAACTTATAAAATATATGTATCTTTAATACTTAGACCGTAAGAAATCTAACCATGGCATTTGAGGCACACCACCTAGCCTGCAGGTGCTCACCCGATGGCTGTGTACGCAAGGAAAGGGCAAGGGCTGGTGGGAGGCCAGAGGTCCCAACAAAACCGTATTATGTGTCTGCAGGGAGGACCATTAGGATTCAGGTACAACATATTTGAAACCCAGACTTGAAAATTTCCCCAGCTAATTTTGCCATCAGCAGGGCCAAGTGGAGGGCCAGCCTCCTCACTTTGCAATCAGGACTAAAGGAAGGGACAGGGGAGGCCAGAAAGGGAGCACTGGAGAGGTGAGCAGACAGATCTTCAGGTCTCGGCTCCTGCGCTCCCCACACAAGCTGCTGCCCCATGGGGCAGGGCTGGATGCCAGTGCAGAGGAACCAGCCCCATAGAAAAAGGCCCACACTCTCTATCCTCTGGAGGACTGAGCAGGGATGGTACTCAAACACATAAGCAGATATTACGTGGTCACAATATTTGAAAGGTGCTTCCAACTTTTTAAAGTAAATGTGTGAAACAGATTACCAAAATATCAATGTTTACAGAAATCATTCCCTTACCTTCTCTCCTGGTTTGGATGACTGCTGCATTTTCTCATAATCTTTCTTAGTCTCCAAAATTTTTTTCACAAGTCCACCTGTTGAAAATCGGTGGTTTTATGTTAAAAGTTTACTTAGATGAACTTCATACCCCACATGAGAGAAAACCACAATTAAAGTCAAGTCAGGGGAGGGCGAGGGGAAGGGCTCTCACCTAACGGGCACCCTGTAAGGGCAGACGCACACCTGGGCGAAGGCTCAGCTACGACTTGGACTTTAACAAATGCAGAACAAAGTAACCTGATTGTTCGTACCCTCATATCAATCTGAATACATTCTTAAAAAAAGACTTTACATTTTGCCCACGAAGCTATTCTAAATGAATAGGATGGTAGAAAAGAGGCTAAGCTCTCATTCTCTTTCTATAATGAGAAACTTCATTTCTTTGTCAGAAGACAGCCTACAATAGAGCAATATAATAGCTGGTGGTGAAAATCATAAAATTTCTAAGTGTTTCAAGGAAATCAGCTTCCTGAAAAATAAAAAACTTTAGAATTAAAATTTATTTTCTGGCTGGGCCTGTGGCTCATGCCTGTAATCCCAGAACTTTGGGAAGCTAAGGTGAGAGGATTGGCTGAAGCCTGTAGTTCAAGACCAGCCTGAACAACATAACTGTCTTTACCAAAGACCCCATCTCTACAAAAAATAAAATATTTTTTCTATTTTCAAAGATTAAGGAGGCATGCAGATTATTTATCATCCAAAAATATAAGTAACTACTACGAACAGTATTTAGAAACAACTCATAATAGTTATATCAAGTACTTTTTACATTAGAACAAAAGTATTCAATTTTTTTCACATGGGTAAATGTATGAAAAGTTCTTTAAATATTGTTTTACCCAAGCATGCATCAGTAGGAGACTGACTGAATTATAGCATATCCACGTGGTGGAGGACCATGCAGCTGTGAAGAGGACTCCTCTACACTGCTGTGGTGTGAATGCAGAATGCACCATCAGGCTGGAGAAAGCAAGGGAGACAAAGACAAGTGCAAGCACTGGGAAACACACATGCACGCATGCACACACATACACACACAGGCATGCACACACACACGCACACACATACACTGTTTACTGTTACCTACGGGGGAGGAAGAGCAGAGGGTGGCAACAAGAATCAAAGCTTCACATCTGATTATACCTTGTTTTGTATATTTGACCTTAAAATCGTGTATGTTACATAAAAAAATTTTAAAACTTAATGCTTAAAAATTTAAAACAAAATGACATAAACTTAATATCAAATTTGCAAACAAATTTAATAAAGATTTCATGACTTTGACATGAATCATTGATTGTATGTATACTCTAACAATAAAAAGACAAATAGATCTACCAAAAAACAATCATGAAATACTTTGAGCAATCCTGTGGTTGGCGCCTAGTGGTGGTGCTCTAAACTTGCTATGTGTGCATGATGTAGGGTAAAGCACACACACAGCTGATGTCACTGACAGGTGGAATTTTTGGCATGAGATAGATGTGAGAAAAATCAAAGAACACAGGCAAAATCCGAATTGGAAATATCAGTGTGAACTCAGGATACATACTCTCATTTACAAAGTATATATTCCTGCTTTGTGCAGTGCACATTCCCCGACACAAAGGACCACAGGCTCCCACTACCCAAATACTGGGGACTTTAACCAGAATAAAAAACAAACTGAGATGCAATGAAATGAATCATCCATGTTAGAAATCCAACCCACAAGGCGGGGCTGGCACCTGCACCTGTGATCCCAGCACTCGGGAGGCCGAGATGGGTGGACTACCTGAGCTCACAGGCTCGAGACCAACCTGAGCAAGAGCGAGACCTCTGTCTCTAAAAATATGTGGCAGGTGCCTGTAGTCCCAGCTACTCAGGAGGGTGAGGCAAGAGGATCGCTTGAGCCCAAGAGCTGGAGGTTGCTGTGAGCTGTGACACCATGGCACTCTACCAAGGGCAACAAAGTGAGACTCTGTCTCAAAAAAAAAAAAAAAATTCATCCTGCAACTCTCAATGAAAAAACTAACCCAGTCTAACATCACAAACCAAGAGTCAACCAGACATTATAAAGAGCCAACGCTACCTATAAGGTATTCTTGCTAAGAAAACTCCTGAGTCTGATCAAGCCTCCTAGAACCGTTTGCAGCACTCCACAGGGTGCTACCAGACTCTGAAGGACAACACAGCCAGCTTCTTCCTTACACATCACAAGAGGACGGGCTGACAGATTACAGGAGACTTCAGAGATCAATCAATTGCTACACAGGGACCTCACATGGATCCTGACTCAAACTAGAAAAAATATAGAAGACAACTGGAAAAACCAGGCATTTTATGATATTAAGAAATTAAGTTCTTCTCTGTGCAACAATGGAATTGTAGGATTTTTTTTTTAAAGAGCCCTTGTGTTTTAGAGACACACATGTACATATACAACATATTTCCAGACCAAACGTCATCCTCGGGTATTTGAAAATAGTCTGGGGGTAGGGGTCACACAGGGGCAGGCTCAGTAGTGCAAGACAAGCTGCGTGGGGGCATGGGGAGCACATCAGGCTCTGAACTTGACCAGTGTTTGAGAGAACAGAAAACCCTGTGCCTGGGAGAGAACAGACAGAACCAAAGAGTGGAAGTGGACTGGGAAGGACCTACTTCTGCTGTGTGATCATATGGTTAAGAAAAGTCATGTGTGTGACGACTCACGGCGCATTCCCAGCACCCCAGGTGCCCTCCCGGTCCTGAGGACGAGCAGGAGGAACCCCGCCTGCAGGGTGCTGCGTGGCGCCTGTGACCCGGCCACTCGCACTGCAGCCGCACACATGAGCACACTCACACCCAGCACTCACCATGCTTCTCCTCCTCTTCTAACTCGACCGCAGGCACCTGCACAGGGGTGGGGGGAGAAGGAACATTCAGGCTTGTTAATGCCCCCAAATCAGGCTTTCATACATCTCAAAAAAGGAACCACTAAATTAAAGGTAGGAAACTGACTGAAGAATTAGAGGGAATTTTTGTCTACATAAACCCAAAAGCTAGAGTCTTAATTCCAATGTAAGCAAAATATAATTAAACATCCTATGTCAGTTACTAACCATTTCAATTTCTGACATTTCGGAGAGCTGGGGGTCAGCTTCCACCACAAACTGATCATCCTCTTCATTGTCAGAATTCTGTGAATCGATAATCACGTTTGAGACAGTTTTACCACTTCCTGTCCTAAATAAAAAGAAATTAGATTAAGTTAGAAACGTTCCATCAGTTGGAAGTTTTCATCAGCCCTGTGCATCTGGAACTGTGGAACGAGAGAGGGACGTTCCCACCCCCAGAACAGCACCACCACACGCAAGCTGCACCGAGAGGAAGTGTGAGGGAACCGCCCTGGGCGAAGCCCTTGCCCTCAGTCCCGTGAGCCTGGCCTGCACCCGACCTCTCTGTCCCCCGGATCTCTTAGTCCACGCGCAGCTCCTCCCCCCACCACCTCTGGCCTGCTGTGCCCTGGTTAACAAAGGCCTCGGGCCTCCTCTGCCAACTCCAGTTCTCTGTGAGGTCAGCCCTTCGCCTGCCACCCTCCCCCTGGAAGGGCCCTCCTTCCCAAGTCACAAACCTCAGGGCAGGGCACACACAGCCAATGGAGGCCCCTCATTTGCCTCCTAGTCTCAGCCTCTGCCCTGTGCCCTGCCCAGCACCCCACATATGCTCCCACTACACCATCACGCTGGGTGAGTCGACATGCAACAGGCTGGCCTGCAGCCCCAACCTGTCCTCCCTGGTGACCACCCTCATCCAAGGGCTTCCTCATGCTCTCCACAAGCCCCTGCGGGGACTGTCCCATCTACAGCCTCCCCACCCAGACTGCCATCAGTGCCCAGGAATCATTTCTACCACACAGGGCCTCAGCCACAGCCCCAGATTCAACACTCTTAAGGACTTCCTGTCAGCTACTCCTGCCCTTGTCCCTCCCCTACACAACTTACACAACCGTGCTTCAACCCAATTGACCTCTGCCCCCCACCAATCACACTACGGCATATATACATGCACGTCCGTACACACCAAACCTCTCCCTGCTAGGGAATCCACACCCTCAGAACGAACTCTTGAAATAAGACCACCTCTCCACACATCCTCAGCCCCACCAGTGGCACCCACAGACCTCAACCATCTGTCCGGCTCACCAGGACTGACCTCACCTCATCCCTACTCCCAGCTTCATCACTATCACAGGAAGCTCCAGGCTCCAGTCCCCTCAGCTCTTCAACCCTCTGAACAGCTCCCCACCATACGCTCCACCTTCAACCTGCCCCAGATAGCTGCTCCTGCAGCCTTCAGCTGCCGTTGGCCCCTCCACCCCACTGACCTCCAGTCACAGGCCCAGTATTTCCTTGTGCTGTCCAACTGTGGCTTCTACATCATTCTCCCTGCAAACTGCCAAAGCTGTCATTGCCACACCCCTGCCCCCGACCCCGTCCTGCTGCCATGAGTTGACAGCCCTGCTCTTGCTCTCACCGATGCTGCTCCTGCCTTAAGTCACGGCTTCCAGTACTAAGTGGTCCTTCCCAAACCCAGGCCTCAGGTCCATGAGCTCTCCTGCAGGGATTCCACCTCCACCACCTGCCACCCACTCCTGGGGTCCCAAACTGCAAACTCCTGAACTCAAATCCAAGCACACACCCCCATTCCAACTACCACCCCCATATTTCCAGCCCATGACCCCAGGACCTGACTCCAGTGATCCTTCGACCACAGCAGTACCTCCAGCCTCTTCATCCATGAGCTTTCATGTCCCTCGCCAGAATAAATCCCACCATCAGTCATGGCCATGGCTCTCCTGCACATTCCAACTCTCCTCCTCCTAGGACACCTGCTTGGTACAACCTCGGCCCTGTTGAACCCAACTCCCCTGCACCAGCCATGACTGCACATGTATGGCTGACCACAGCTGCAGGACAAGGGTCATGGGCACTCTGATGTCCCCTCTTTAGGCCTACATGTGCCTCATGCTGCCCCACGGTCAAGCTCTACTTCCCTCGGCCAGATCCTGCACCCTGGCTCTGAGGGTGTGGGGTCCCCTCATCCTTGGTGGTGTGGTGTCCCGTGCACTGCACTGGAAACCCTGGCCCCAATCCCCCAACTAGATGTCAAAACCTTCTCTCCCCCTCACCCCCAATTATCACACTAAAAGGGGTGTTACCGCTAGATGAAAACATCCACCCATGTATTCACCGGCCCACTCTCGTGCAGACCAGCTCCACACGTCCTCTCTCCTGACCTGCTGCTCCCCAGACCCACTGTCAGCTCACAAGGGAAGCACCATAGGAACCTGCGCCACACTCAACTCTGAGCAGCCCCGACCCCACACGCACAGCACTCCACTCCACCATCCACGTCTTACAGCAATCCCCTTCTCTCCATAAGCCATTCCCAGCATCAGAAAAGAGGTGGTTTCTTAAAAACCAAAAGTAATAACTTCTGCTGACACCACCTTTCCCACTGGCTAGTGTCTCATCCCTTTGCTTCTCTTTGCAACAAAATCCCTACAGTTCCCACCTCTTCTCTGAAAAGCACTGAGCCTGACTGTTGCTTATCTTTATATTGCTTGTAACTTGACAATGTTTCATTAATTTGGGGGCAATTAAGCATTTAAACCTTTTTTTCATTGTTTTTATGCTTAGAAAGGCTTCTATCTATAGATTAGATAAAAATAGCCCAACATTGTCCCATATATAGATATATATATATTTTTTTTTTTTTGAAACAGAGCCTCAAGCTGTCCCCCTGGGTAGAGTGC
>CAUYON010095183.1:0-11566 GCA_963573935.1 Arctocebus calabarensis
GTTGATCAAATACTTGAATATCAATTAGGGGCTAGGTGGGGCACTGTGCTAAGGTATGCAAAGAATGATAAAACAAAATTCCTGGGGAGGGTGGAGGATGGATGGAGAGAGGGCGATTGGTGGGATCACACCTATGGTGCACCTTAGAAGGGTACAAGTGAAACTTACTAAATGCAGAACATAAATGTCTTCATATAGTGATTAAAAGGCCATGAAGGCTATGTTAAACAGTTTGATGAAAATATTTCAGATTGTATATGAAGTCAGCACATTGTGCCCCATGATTGCACTAATGCACATAATTATGATTTAATAAAAAACAAACAAAAAACAAAATTCCTGCTACCTTCAGGTATTTTTAAAGGGAGGTAGGTAACCGAATCAGCACTTACAAAGCAGTGCTAATATGGGAAAATAGTGGTTGTGCTGGGGATCAGAAATGAAGCAAAAATAATATGGGGGATGTCTAGAAAAGTTTTTTGAAGGTGATGGTATGTATATTGAGTTTTTTTTTAAAGACATCATCTCCTTCTGTTGCCCCCAGTAGAGTACAGTGGCATCTTCATTGCTCACTGCAGCTCAAACTCTTGGACTCAAGGCTGAGTCAGTTCTCATGTCTCAGCCTCATGGGTAGCTGGGACTACTGGCTAATTTTTCTGTTTTTAGTAGAGAGTGGGTCTTGCTCTCACTCATTTTGGTCCTGAGCTTAAGCAGTCCTCTGGCTTGGGCTCCCAGAGTGCTGGTGTTACAGGTGTGAGCTGCCACACCAGGCCTGAATGGAGACTTAGATGACTTAGTTTAGTAGTTGATTGACTGTGAGAGGGCAGTCAGGTAGAGGGATTATTATAAAGATTATCCTTATTTTCACATAGGAGAGGAAATGCAACATGTACAAATAGTTTTAGAGCAGGCTATAAAGTGATAAATACTATATGAGGTAGAAAGGTTGTTGCTGTAGGAGTTAAAGTAAGAAGACATTTCTTCATGGAGAGAGAGCATTTGAATCTGGCCCTTGGATGGCTATAATTCTGATGAATAGTGTGGGAGGATTACAGATGTGAAGAATAGCAACTCCAGCAAAGAAATGTTGTATATATAAGCATTTTTTTTCTTTCTTTTTTTTTGGAGACAGAGTCTCTCTTTATTGCCCCTGGTAGAGTGCGGTAGTGTCACAGCTCACAGCAACCTCAAACTCTTGGGCCCAAGAAATTGATTCTCTTGCCGCAGCCTGTCAAGTAGCTGGGGCTACAGGCACCCCCTACCCCAATGTCCGGCTAGTTTTAGAGACATGGTCTTGCTTTGGCTCAGGTTGGTCTTGAACCTGTGAGCTCAGGCAGTCCACCTGCCTAGGCCTCCCAGCCTTTGTTTTGTGAGACAGAGTCTCGCTCTGTCACCCTGGGTGGAGTACTGTGGCATCATAGGTCACGGCAACCTCAATTTTTTTTTTTTTTTGAGACAGAGTCTCACTATATTGCCCTTGGTAGAGTGCGGCAATCACAGCTCACAGCAACCTCAAACTCTTGGGCTTAAGCAATTCTCTTGTCTCAACCTCCGAAGTAGCTGGGACTACAGGTGCCCACCACAACGCCTGGCTTTTTTTGTTATTGTTGTTGTTGTTGTAGGTGTCATTGTTCTTTAGCAGGCCAGGGCTGGGTTTGAACCTGCCAGCCCTGATGCATGTGGTTGGCGCCCTAACCGCTGAGCTACGGGCGCTGAGCCTCAACTCTTGGGCTTAAGTGATCCTTTTGCCTCAGCCTCTAAATAGCTGGGACTACAGGTGTTCACCACCATATCTGGCTAATTTTTCCTTTTTTAGTAGAGAGGGATCTCACTCTTGGTCAGAGTGGTCTTGAACTCCCAAGCTCAAGCAATTCTCCTGTGTTGGCCTCACAGAGTGCTTGGGTGTCAGGTGTGAGCCACCACACCCAGCGATATTAGCATTTTGTATTTAGAAGAAGGTCTACATAGAATTTTTAACTCAATTCCTGGACATATACTATAAAACTATTGTGCAGTTTATCTGGTGGCTTTTGTGGCTTGATGATTTTGTAAGAGGTACATGTGCTCTTGTAAATAAGCTTTATAGTTTCAGTTCAGAACTGTCAAAAGTATTAGTTTCCTTAAAGATTATTTAGAATTTAAGGTATAGGTTTTGAATGATTTGATGAAATGATATCCTTAGTTATCTTTATTTTGGTCATTTGGAGTGGTTGGGTGACTGTTGAGTAACATTAGACTTACAAAAATTAAAATAAAAAATGAATTATTTTTGAGTAATACTGGATTTATTATTTCACTTATATGAATTATATTAGTTTTTTTGTGTGTGTGTTTATTAGATAACATTCCAATTTAGTTCTGCTATAATGCTTGGTTTGAAAATGTGAATTTGTTCCAGCAAGGTTAAATATCAGTGAACAATTTCATGTGTAAGGCAAAATTTGCATTTGTTTGTGTGGGATTTTGTCTCCAGGGTCAGGAGTCAGCAAACTATGGCCTGCCAACTAGTGGCCTTTTCTCCCTAAAGTTCTATAGCAGTACATCTGTGCCCATTTGTTTATATTCTGGCTGCTTTTTCATAGTAATAGTAGAATTGAATGGCTGCAACAGAGACTTTATGGCTCACAAAGCCCAAAATATTTACTATCTGACCCTTTACAGAAAGAGTTTACTGGCACAATGGCTCATGCTTCTAATCCTAACACTCTGGGAGGCAAAGGTGGGAGTATCCCCTGAGCTCAGGACTTTTGAGACCAGAAAGACTGTGTCTCTATTAAAAAATGGAAAAAATTAACCAGGCACTGTGGCGGGTGCCTCTAGTCCCAGGTGCTTGGGAGACTGAGGCAGGAGGATCACTTGCGCCCAGGCGTTTGAGGTTGCTGTGAGCTAGGCTGATGCCATAGTACTCAAGCTTGGGCAACAGAGTGAGACTCTGTCTCAAAAAAAAAAAAAATAGTTTGCTGATTACTACCCTAGGTGAATGCAGGAATTTATACTTAGCTGATCAGAGCTGCATCAAAATGTAAGCATATACATGTATATACCTCAGACATCACCACCTACCTTAGTTCTACGCTTGTGTTATAAGCCACACCAATCCATATCTGTTGTTAGAATTTTCCATCTGATTGCAGATAGCCTTCCTTCCACCACTTCACAATAAATCATTAGCTGATGTCCATTTTCATAAATACAGGCTGTATTTGTGCATTTCTTAATCACTTTGCATATGTAAAACTATGCTACCATTTTTCTTAGGTTTCTATCTTTTTTAAAAAAATGTGTCACCGAATTTTTTGAGTGTTCTGCTTCTAACCCCATTTTTCCTATGAATTACACAGAGTTTATCACACAATTTTCCATAGTTTGGTGGTTTCTAGGAACCCATGTATTACGTTATTGAGGAACTGACTATAGTAGTCCTGCAAAATATACTAATTATTTCACCAAATATTACTGGGGTGGTGTGAAGATAAAGTGAATTAATGGGCATACATCATTTAGATTGATGTCTGGGACAAGATAATTATTCAAATATTAGTTATTATTGATTACTATGACCATGTCCCAGAAACTGTTGTAGGTACTGAATTAATGAACAAGATAGGTAGATCACTGTCCCCATGGAGCTTACATTGTACTTAAAAAAATCTGTAGTAGGCTGGGCGTGGCGGCTCACTTCTATAATGCTAGCACTCTGGGGGGGCCCAGGTGGGTAGGTTGCTTGAGCTTGGGAGTTCAAGACCAGCCTGAGAAGAAGTGAGACCTCATCTCTACCAAAAATAGAAAAGTTAGCCGGGCGTTGTGGTGGGCATCTGTAGTCCCAGCTACTTGGGAGGCTGAGGCAAGAGGATTGCCTGAACTTAGGGAGTTTGAGGTTGCTGTGAGCTATGATGGTGTCATGGCACTCTACTCAGGGCTATTTAGTGAAACTGTCTCTAAAAGAAAAA
Source organism: Arctocebus calabarensis (assembly GCA_963573935.1). Classification (NCBI taxonomy): domain Eukaryota; kingdom Metazoa; phylum Chordata; class Mammalia; order Primates; family Lorisidae; genus Arctocebus; species Arctocebus calabarensis. The sequence goes on from CAUYON010095183.1 coordinate 3,951, forward strand.
AAAAAGTCTATTAACATATACTTTTATGGGGTAAAGGAGAGGGACAAGAAGGAGGTGAGGGGGTAAAAATCCTATCTAATAGGTTCAATGAACACTGTTCAATTGATTTGGTATACTAATAGCCCTGACTCAAGCATTATAAAAGCTATCCATGTAACAAAAATATTTGTTTCCCCTTAATATTTTGAAAAAGTACATATACACCACTTTGGCTGGTAACTCAGCCTTTCCAGGTAGTGTCTCTTCTCATATAATATTTTAATTATTTTTTTATAATTTTACTCTCAGGAGATGAATCTGATTTACTTTCAAGGAGATAAAGAATGACCACACCCTTTTAACTGTATAAACTTTACAAATATAATTTCAGACTTACAGTAAAGTACAAAAATAGTACAAAGATTTTTTTATCCATATTAAGTAAATGGTAATATTTTTACCATATTTTATTATTCTCTCTTTATTCTTATTATTTTTGAGTCATTTCGGAGTAAATTGCAGGCATAATGCCACTTTACTCCTAAATGCTTCAATATGTTATTTTCCTAAACCAGGGATATTCTCTTATATAACCCAAGGATAGTTAGCAAAATCAGAAGTTAGCATTTGTATAATATTTTGAAATTTACAGACCTTACTTACATTTTACTAGTTGTTTCATAATGTCCTTCAGAGTGAAAGATAAACATTTCTTTTTTTCTGGTTCACCATCCAATACTTTTTTTTTTTTGAGATAGAGCCTCAATCTGTCACTCTGGGTAGAGTGCTCTTGTGTCACAGCTCACAGCAACCTCCAACTCCTGGGCTTAAGCGATTCTCTTGCCTCAGCCTCCCAAGTAGTTAGGACTACAGGTGCCCACCACAATGCCTGGCTATTTTTTGGTTGTAGTTGTCATTGTTTGGCAGGCCTGGGCTGGATTCGAACTCACCAGTTCTGGTGTATATGGCTGGAGCCTTAGCTACAGGTGCCAAGTCTCACTGTTCAATTCTGAAACACTTTCTGCATTTCATTGTAATGTCTCTAATCTTCTTTATCTGAACAGTTCATCTTGCCATTTTTTTTGGTCCCTATTTTTAAAAGAACATAGGCTGGCTAATTTGTATTTATCTGTTGTTTCCTTATAATTATATTATTTTGATAGAAATACTACAAAGTGATGTGTGTCCTTTTCAGGACCTTTTATTAGGAGGTATATAATGTCGTTGCTTTTACTATATTTTAAAGTATTTTTGTTTTAATACTAAAATTATTAATCAGCTAATTCTCTGCTATTTTATTTAGATATTTGAAATTAGGCTTGGTTAATTTCTGTAGAGTTATGGAGAATTTGTTCACCTCTCATTTTTCTTGCTTTTTTTTTTCCTTTTTACCTTCCTCAGATACTGCCGAAGTTCAAAAGCAAACACCTTAATTAGGAGTTTTAATGGTGCATTGTGAGTATCTAGACAAAAGCAGAGGACTGAGGGTGAATTTTCATATTAAACTGACTGGATCTGTTACTTGTTAAGCATATGAAATAATACACTTTTTTCAAAGGCTAACTGCAGTGTATGTAACATAGCTTACTACTGTACTAGTGGATATCTCCGTTCTTTAAACAGAGGGGAAACTGAGGCTGTGAAATGACTTCAGTTTTTTTTTTCTTTTTCTTTTTTCTGTACTTTAATGGATGCCAACAGATTTTTAAATTTTTTTTTTTAATGTTCAATAGATCATCACTTTTTTTTGAGACAGAGTCTCAATATGTCACCCTGGGTACAGTGCTGTGGTGTCATAGCTCACGGAAACCTCAAACTCTTGGGCTTAAGTGATTCCCTTTCTTCAGCCTCCCAAGTAGCTGGGACTATAGGTGCCTGCCACAACGCCCAGCTATTTTTTGTTGCAGTTGTCATTGTTGTTTAGCTGGCCTGGGCTAGGTTAGAACCTGCCACCCTTGGTGTATATGGCTGGCGCCCTAACTACTGTGCTACGGGCGCCAAAACCACATCATCACTCTTTTCTTTTAAGGAATTCTTGGGCAAGCATCTGCAACTTAGTGACATTTATTATTCTTTTGTACAAAGTATTTTATTTCCTACATGGGAACAAAATCAACTCAGACCAATTTTCTCCTTAATGGGGCCTATGTCCAATGGAGAGTATGAGTCTTTTTTTCCCCCTCTGAGAGTCTTGCTTTCCTGCTCAGGCTAGAGTGCAGTGGCATCATCATAGCTCACTGAACCTTGAACTCAAACTCCTGGGCTCAAGTGATCCTCCTGCCTTAGCCTCCCAAGTACTGGGTACTACAAGTGTGCACCATAATGCCTGGCTAATTTTTTTGCATTTAGTAGAGGTGAGGTTTTGCTCTTGTTCAGGCTTGTCTTGAACTCCTGAGCTTAAGCAACCCTCCCTCTTCAGCCTCACCAGAATGCTAGTATTATGAGCTTGAGACTGCACACACAGCTATGTTCTACTTTCTCTCTATAAATTTGACTGTTATAGTTACTTAATATAAGTAGAATCATATGATATTTGTCCTTTTGTGTCTGGCTTATTTCACTTGGCATAATGTCTTTAAGGTTCATCCATGATGTGGCATGTTTCAGAATTTCCTTCCCTTTAAGACTAAATAGTATTTCATTATATGTATACGTGTACCACTACATCTTATTTATCCATTTTTCTGTTGATGGACATTTGGCTTATTGCCATCTTTTATTTATTTACTTAAAGTGACAAAAATTATATATATTTATCTGTGTTGCTGTCATCTTTTGGCTACCATGATCACTGCTGCTGTATACATTGGTGTACAAATATTTGTTTTAGTCTCTGATTTCAAATCTTTGGGGTATTCTTAGAAGTAGAATTAATTATGTTTAATCCTTTGAGGAACTATTGTATTGTTTTTCATAGTAACTGCACCATTTTATGTTTCCACCAGCAATCAATGTTTGAGGGTTTTAATTTCTCTACGTTCTTGATAATTATTTCTCCTTCCTTCCGTCTTCCCTTCCCCCCACTCCCCATTTCCTCCCTTCCTTTCTCTCGGTGTGTGTCTCTCTCTCTCTCTCATACACACACACACACACACACACACACATGTACACATTACTGTAGGGCCCACTGTTTCCCTTCTATCTTCTCAACATGTCAGTTCTTCTTTAGGTTATATGGCCAGGATTTGGGCAGTTTTTGGATTTTGGGTCACAGTTCTACTAGAAAGTTACCTCTTTGAGAACAACTCTGCCTCTTCCTACCTCAAATGGATGCCGGGAGCTTTACTAAAGTTCTTCCATCTCTACTGCCCAGGTAATGACTGCTAATGACAACACTACCTACTAACTTTGTCTTCTCCATTCTCCCTACCTCTCACTGTACAATCCCTATACACTTCTCCCAAACAAGACAAAAACAGGGAAGAATCTCACCTTCCAGGAGCTTTAAACTGACACCACCCCTAGTACTTACATGGCTGACTTTATCTTCAGTGTTCAATTTAGCATAGCAAGTGGTACTGTCTCCACCATCTGTTAAATGAAAGCTAGGTAAAAAGGGAGAGGAGAGAAAAGAAAAGATGGATTGGCACCAAAACTGTAAGGCTTTCCAACTCAAAAGGTAGCTGATGAACACCCAGCTTAATTTCACAAAGAGGTTTCTCCATGAATTATCCACCTACATAGCTCTCCAGATTTACCCAGAGTGAAGAATCCTAGGCAAAGTATTTCCTTCTACTTTCCTCTGATAAAGATTCTGCCAGCTCACATAATTATTAGCTTTGTACAGGACTTATGATGGTGATGTGGACCCTGCAAGTGCCTTTCCTTAACCTCATCTGTGAGGGCTTTGGTTCCCCAGGCTGAAGCTTCCCATTCAGATAGCCTCGCAGGTCCATTCCATACAATCTGTTTAGCCCAATACTGTTTCAGCTTACTTCTCTTTTTTTTTTTTTTTTTTTTTTGAGACAGAGCCTCAAGCTGTCACCCTGGATAGAGTGCTGTGGCATCACAGCTCACAGCAACCTCCAATTCCTGGGCTCCAGTGAGTTTCCTGCCTCCGCCTCCCAAGTAGCTGGGACTACAGGCGCCCGTCACAATGCCCAGCCATTTTTTGGTTGCACCCGTCGTTTGGCGGGCCTGGGCTGGATTCGAACCTGCCAGCTCAGGTGTACGTGGCTGACACTTTAGCCACCGCTGAGCCACAGGTGCTGAGCCATTACTTCTTTTTTTTTTGAGGCAGTCTCATTTTGTCACCCTGGGTAGAGTGCCATGGCATTGTCACAGTTCGCAACAACCTCAAACTCTTGGGATCAAGTGATTTTCTTGCATTAGCCTCCCAAGTAGTTGGGACTACAGGTGCCCGCCACAATGCCTGGCTTTTTTATTTTTATTTTTTTTGTAGAGACAGAGTCTCACTTTATTGCCCTTGGTAAAGTGCCGTTGCGTCACACAGCTCACAGCAACGTCCAACTCCTGGGCTTAGGCGATTCTCTTTCCTCAGTCTCCCGAGTAGCTGGGACTACAAGCGCCCGCCATAACGCCCAGCTATTTTTCTGTTTTTGCAGTTCGACAGAGGCCGGGTTTGAACCCTCCACCTTCGGTATATGGGGCCGGCGCTGCCCTGCCTGGCTATTTTTAGAGACGAGGTTTCACTCTGGCTCAGGCTGGTCTTGAACCTGTGAGCTCAAGCAATCCACCTGCCTCGGCCTCCCAGAGTGCTAGGTTTATAGGTGTGAGCCACAACGCTGGCCTCTCAGTTTACTTCTTGCAGCTCTCAGGACCACAGTTCAAACCCTGAGGGTAGAGAATGAGGAGAATGAGGAAGGGGAGAATGAGCTACCACGAAAAGCTTCTTAGAGGAGCATATACCACCTCTACCAAAACATAAACTTGAAACTGAGCACCAGCCTGAGTATGGTGGCTCATGCCTGTAGAGTCACAGGCATTCTGGGAGGCAGAGGCAGAAGGGTTGTTGGAAGTGAGGAGTTTGAGACCATCTTGAGCAAAAGCGAGATCCCATCTTTACTAAAAGTAGAAAAATCGGCCATATGTGGTGGCACATGACTATAGTCTCACCTCTTGGGGAGGTTGAGGTGGGAGGATCACTTGAGCCCAGGAGTTTGAGGTTGCAGTGAGCTAGACTGAGGCCTTGACACTTTCTGCCCTGGGCAATAGAGTGAGATTCTATCTCAAGAAAACCAAAACAAACAAATGAACAAACAGCAGAGCTTCTTCTAGAAACAAAAGGTACTGTTTAGTCTTTAAAATGATAACCTGTTTGTGCCCTGTGATTCAAATTCTACTTTATCGAAGGTCAAGTCTAAGGGACAACCTCAGAAGTTATTTAATAAAGACATTTGTAGCCACAGTGTGATAATGAAAATAACAATACTTCTCAATCGGGGTCACTTCTGCCCCTCATCAATGGACCTTTGGCAATGTAAGGAGACACTTGGTTATTTTAACTTGGGGACTGGAGGGGAGTTACTGGCATCTAGTGGCCAGGAATGCTTTAAACATCCTATAACTCAACAGTAGTCACCTACAGCAAAAACTGAGATGTCAATCACTGCATTAGACAAACTGTATTAGAACAGTAATTCTCAAACTTTGCCATGTGTCAGAATCACTAGAAGGGCTTATTTCAAACACGGACTGCTGGACCCCACCCTTGGTGTTTTTGATTTCAGCCAGAACTTGCATTTTTTTTTTTTTTTTTTTTGAGAAAGAGCCTCAAGCTGTTGCCCTGGGTAGAGTGCTGTGACATCACAGCTCATAGCAAACTCCAACTCCTGGGCTCAAGTGATTCTCTTGCCTCAGCCTCCCAAATAGCTGGGACTACAGGTACAAGCCGCAACGCCCAGCCATTTTTTGGTTGTAGCTGTCGTTGTTTGGCGGGCCCGGGCTGGATTTGAACCCACCAGTTCTGGCATATGTGGCTGGTGCCTTAGCTGCTTGAGCTATCAGCGCAGAGCCACTTTTTTTTTTTTTTTTTTTGAGACAGTCTTACTATGTTGCCCTCAGTAGAGTGCTATGGCATCACAGTTCACAGCAACCTCTTAAGTCTTGGGCTTAAGTGATTCTCTTGTCTCAGCCTCCCAAGTAGCTGGAACTACAGGCACCCATTACAATGCCTGGCTATTTTTTTGTTTTAGTTGATTAGCTGGCCCAGGTCAGTTTCAAACCCGCCACCCTTGGTGTATGTGGCTGACACTGTAACCACTGTGCAACGGGCGATGAGCCAAGAACTTGCACTTTTTTTTTTATTGAAGCAAATGACAAATTTTATTACATGAGTTAATCTTTATGTCCAAGCGCAAGGATAATGAAACATTTTCCATGCAAAGTATTATATACATTAAATAACATTACAGTCATAACAATGCAGTGTAGGTTTCCTGGGAAGCAGTCTCTGTGATAGAAATGTACCTGCAGGAAGTATATTGGGCAGTGCTGTGTAGATGAGGGCCAGTGAGAGTGTAAGAATGAAGCAGAATAGATAGAGCAAGAAGTTGACCTCTATTGAAGTCTTAAATGTCTCAGTTGATCCCTTGAGGAACCTCTGAAGTTGGGGAAGCCCCTCAAAGATGTCTTGAATTGAGGCAATGGCCAATCTTTGAATATCTGCTGCCCCATAAACGTGAACCTTGAATGAGATGGCTCTTCAGCTAGGGGCAATTTCCAGAGAAGAACTCAGCAGAGAACAGCCAACTACCAATAGTCTCAGTAGCTGAGGGAAGGAGTGCTACAGTCTGGAAAGATTTGTGAGAATCTGGGAAGCACATCATACTGTCGACTAGGGATTATCGAAAAGAGCAATATGTATTTCATAATTTATAGCAAAGTTCTGCCTCAATCCCAGAATAAGTAAACTTGAAATAATGAAAAGGTAAAATTCTAGCAAGAAAACAAACCACATGAAATGCCAGCTATTGGAATCATGGAAACTTTTGATGGTAAGAGAGAAAAAAACAAACCCAAAGCAAAGGCCTCTAAATAGTGAGTAGCATTATTTCTGGGAATGCTCATTTTTTTTTCAAAGTCTCAAAAAATAAACAACTAATATTTATAAATACAAGTAGAAGATAACTTCCAAAAACAGATCTTGCCAAATCTTATAGACAATAGAAAAAAGAAATCTTTCAAATTCATTCTACTACTTCTGAATATACCTGATATTAAAATTGGAAAAATATATTATTATAAAGTGAAATTACAGACATATTTCACTTATAAATGTAGATGAAATATCCTAAACAACATAACAAGTTGAATCAAAAGTTATTGTTCCAAGAATGTACTTTGGTCAAAATTATGTCCAACTTATGTGAGAATTAGTCACTATTTTCTTTCTCCTTTTTCCTTTCCCTCACCCCCTCCATCCTTCTCTCTCTCTGCTCTCCCCTTCCCTCACCCCACCATGTCATTAATTGTCATTAATTGTCCTCATATCAAAATTGGATATATAGGGGGCGGCTCCTGTGGCTCAGCAAGTCGGGCGCCGGCCCCATATACCGAAGGTGGCGGGTTCAAGCCCGGCCTCGGCCGAACTGCAAAACAAAAAAATAGCCGGGCGCTGTGGTGGGCGCCTGTAGTCCCAGCTACTCGGGAGGCTGAGGCAAGAGAATCGCTTAAGC
>CAUYON010095185.1:0-16560 GCA_963573935.1 Arctocebus calabarensis
TGTGGCAGGGGTCTGTAGTCCCAGCTACTTGGGAGGCGGAGGCAGGAGACTTGCTTGAGCTCAGGAATTGGAGGTTGCTATGAGCTGTGATGCCACGGCACTCTGTCCAGGGTGACAGCTTGAGGCTCTGTCTCAAAAAAAAAAAAAAAAATAAACTACACATAACACAAAATTTTCCATTTTAACTATATATATGTACACATACACACACATATATATTTTTTCGATGCAGAGTCTCTCTCTGTCACCCTGGGTAGCCTGCTGTGGCATCACAGTTCATAGTACCCTGAAACTCTTGGGCTAAAGTGACCCCCTTGCCTCAGCGTCCTGAGTAGCTGGGACTACAGGCACCCACCCAATGCCCAGCTATTTTTACAGACAGGGTCTCACTCTTGCTCTGGCTGGTCTGGAACCTGTGAGCTCAAGCAATGCCACCCACCTTGGCCTCCCACAGTGCTCTGATTACAGGCGTGAGCCACCCTGCCTGGCCTACTAGTTTTTCTATTTTTTTTTTTTTTTTTTTTGAGACAGAGCCTCAAGCTGTCACCCTGGATAGAGTGCTGTGGCATCACAGCTCACAGCAACCTCCAATTCCTGGGCTCAAGCGAGTCTCTTGCCTCCACCTTCCAAGTAGCTGGGACTACAGGCGCCACCCACAACGCCCGGCCATTTTTTGGTTGCAGCCGTCATTGTTGTTTGGTGGGCCCAGGCTGGATTCGAACCTGCCAGCTCAGGTTTACGTGGCTGGCGCCCTAGCCCGTTGAGCTAGTTTTTCTATTTTTAGTACAGATGGAGTCTCAGTCTTGCTCAGGCTGCTCTTAAATCTTGAGCTCAAGCCAACAACCAGCCTTGGCCTCCCTGAGGGCAGGGATTAGAAGCTTGAGTCACCAAGCCTGGGGGTGAGGGGAGGCAGGGTTTTTAAAGAGTTTGGTGGGTAGAGAGTTAGGCAATCATGGTCTGCTAAATGGTTGGTTTTAGGGCAGAATCACAGGTCCTTTGGGCCACTGGGTGCGTCAGCCAACCTACTGGAATGCAGGAAGTGGAAGGTATCTTAAAAACCGCCCCTAAGATTCTGAAATGGTAATGTTCTTCATGGAGAAAAATTAAGTATTTTTATAACGACCAGTTGTCCCCTGTAGAGTAGTAACTATAGAGAAGCAAACAAGGGGACAGTGACCATTATTACGTAAAGGAGGGAATAGTGGCTGTGTTCCTTCACAGAATTTTGGGAGCCCTTACCTTGTACCCCTTCATCAATTTGTTTTTCTTTTCTTTCTTTTTTTTTTTTTTTGAGACAGAGCCTCAAGCTGTCACCCTGGGTAGAGTGCCTGGCATCACAGCTCACAGCAGCCTCCAGCTCCTGGGCTTAAGCAATTCTCTTGCCTCAGCCTCCCAAGTAGCTGGGACTACAGGTGCCCACCACAATGCCCAGCTATTTTTTGGTTGTAGTTGTCATTGTTGTTTGGCAGGCCCAGGCTGGATTCGAACCCTCCAGCTCTGGTGTATGTGGCTGGTGCCTTAGCTGTTTGAGCTATAGGCTCGAGGCCTCGTCATCAATTTGTAATGGCATTTTTTTTTTCTTTTTGAGACAGAGCCTCAAGCTGTCACCCTGGATAGAGGGCTGTGGACCTCCAATTCCTGTGCTCAAATAATTCTCCTGCCTCTGCCTCCCAAGTAGCTGGGACTACAGACGCCCGCCACTACGCCCAGCCATTTTTTGGTTGCAGCCGTCATTGTTGTTTGGCGGGCCCAGGCTGGATTCGAACCCGACAGCTCAAGTGTATGTGGCTAGCACTTTAGCCCATTGAGCCACAGGCGCTGAGCCTCATTGTGGTTTTAATATGCATTTCCTCGTTATCATTTTTTTTTTTTTTTTGAGACAGAGCCTCAAGCTGTCACCCTGGATAGAGTGCTGTAGCATCACAGCTCACAGCAACCTCCAGTTCCTGGGGTCAAGCGAGTCTCTTGCCTCTGCCTCCCAAGTACTGGGACTACCGGCGCCCGCCACACGCTTGGCTATTTTTCTGTTTTGCATTTCGGCGAGGCTGGGTTCGAATCCACCACCTTCGGTATATGTGGCGCAGCCTCATCTTTATCATTTTTTTAAAAATTGAGACAGTTTCATTATGTCGCCCTCGGTAGAGTGCCGTAGTGTCACAGCTCACAGCAACCTCGAACTCTTGGGCTTAAGTAATTCTCTTGCCTCAGCCTCCCAAGTAGCTGGGACTACAGGCGCTCATCACAATGCTGGCGAATTTTTTGTTTTTAGCAGGCTGGGGCTGGGTTCCAACCCACCTGCCCTGGTGCATGTGGCCAGCACCCAACCCACTGAACTTTGGGAGTTGTCCCATCATTTTTTTAAAGATGTTTCAAGAAAAAGCAGATAATAAAAATGCAGGGGTCTAATTGTCTATATTAGCTGGAAATTTCCGTCATGGGTACTTATCTAATGAAACTCAGAAACTTTCCCCTTGTATTGGAGGCAATATAATAATATTAAATGAGGGCAACAAACTCTGTAATCAAGATATACTGAAGTTTCATTCCTAGCGCCAATGTTACTGAATTACCTTAAAAACATTTTTAACCTTTCTCTATTTTATGTAAAATGCCTCTAATAATAGTACCACCTGATGGCACTGATACCAGAAGTAAATGAGATAAAGTAAAACACTTTACATGCAAAGTTCCTAGCACACAGTTGAGCATAGTCAACAAATGGCTATTATATTGTACATTGGTTATTTAGGTGTATCTCATTTTCCCTTTTGTTTTAGACATTCCAAGACAAAAAGACCAGTATATAGCATATATTAGCTGCCTTACATATAATAGCTGCTAATAAGGGCTGACTGAATGAACAACTTAATATATAAATGGAAAGCAAGTACTGTGGCAAAAGATGACGCAAATTATAATGGCTATAGGACAGTATGCACTGCGAATACATTATTCAAACAGTTTCTCCTCCTATTTACCGTCATCACTTAGCATTTAGGAAAATTAATATAGTAGAGAAACACTACTCAGGATAACAAGAAACATTAGATTTTCTACATTGCATTTGTGAGGACTGTAGAGGCTCTCTGCCTTCAAAACCAAAACCAAAACCGGCCAGGCGCGGTGGCTCACGCTCATAATCCCTGCACTTCGGGCAGATAAGTCGGCAGGAGGAGCCCTTGAGTCCAGGTGTTCGAGAGCCACATGGTCAACATAGCGAGTGTCTATACGAAAAAAGGTCCCGGAAACAGAAGCACTACTTTTCTGAAGAGATATTAAAGGTAATTAAGACTTTCCACATATGCTTTGCTCTGCGTCGCTGGAAACGCAACAGCTGCTCCGGCGGCTTCCGTACAAGATGGCGTCGCTCGATTCGCGCTTCCCGGGGCTACTTCCTCTGGAAGTGGATCCGGGTGGGTTCGCACGGGCGGTCGCGCAGGTTCCAGCTCTTTAGCGGGAGATGCTGTGGGGGTCTGAGCCGGGTCCGAAGCTGCAGGTGAGTGAGGCTAGCGAGGCCTGGGAGGCGTTTGGACGGGATTGTGCGTAGGGCGGAGAGGTTTTCAGCGCGGACCACGAGAGGTCGCGGACAAGGTATGTGACCGTGTGCGGGGGCGACTGAAGCCCGTATCCCCGAGCGGGTTAGCCCTGCCCCTCTCCACTCCAGGGTGGCCTCCGCGTCCCCCTCACCCACGGCGGGGGCGGTCCAGCACCCAGGTGTGCTAAGCCGCCTCTACCGCGGCTCGCAGCCTCCTGCCTGCGACCCCTTTGTTTTCTCTTTAGGAGCACGTACCAAACCTTCAGGGCTCTCGACTCAGCCCAAAAGGAGGTGCTGCCTGCAACATCTGGTACCTCCTCGGGCTCTGGCTGTTCCTCTGCTCCACAGCTGCAGTTTTGCCCCTCTGATTTGGGAGGGGGGGGTCCTACTTACGCCACCCCCACCCCTTTTACCTTCCTTACCTTAACAGACCTAACTCGCTACACTTTAAGTCTTGCTGGGAACACCTTTTAGCTTTTCACATCCCTGGGATAGATCAAAATAAGAACCTTGATCATTATTTATTATAAAATTGACACCTGCTCATTAAAATACAAACACACCTAAACTAAAATAAGCTTTTGAAATAGGGTTGGACTGAAACTCCCTTTTGTACCTACTCTTTGAAAACACAAAATTATTTTATTTATTTATTTTGAGACAGTCTCATTATGTCGCCCTCGCTAGAGTACGGTAGCATCACAGCTCACAGCAACCTCAAACTCTTGGGTGTAAGTGATTCTCTTGCCTCAGCCTCCCAAGCAGCTGGGACTACAGGTGTCCGCCACAGCGCCTGGCAATTTTTCTGTTGTGGTTGTCATTGTTGTTTAGCAGGCCCTGGCCGGGTTGGAACCCACCAGCTCCGGTGCATGTGGCTGGCGCCCTAACCACTTAGCTATGGGCGTGGAGCCCAAACACGCAAAATTATTTATACTTTTTTTTAGTTGTATTACTAGAATGGAAGGAATTGCACAGAAATTACAGGAATTAGGAAGTGTTGGAGAAAGGAAGTTTACTAGGGGGAGAAATAGTGGAAAATGACCAGACACCCAAGAGTAAGGCAAGCATGAAACAAAGTTTATTGAGGGAGAGAAAGATAGGCTAACAGAGTAAAATATGTTCACCATGGACAGTATGAGTGGACCCCATTGCCATAGCAAGTAGGCATAGAAGCCTTATTATTATTATTTTTGAGAAAGAGCCTCACTTTGTCACCTTTGGTGGAGTGCTGTGGTGTCACAGCTCACAGTAACATCAAAGTCCTGGGCTTAAGCATTCCTCTTGTCTCAGCCTCCTGAGTAGCTGGTACTACAGGTGTCCACCACAGTGCTGGGCTAGTTTTTTTTTGTTTTGTTTTGTTTTTTTTTAGAATTGAGGTCTTGCTGTTGCTCAGGCTGGTCTCAAACTCCTGAGCTTAGGCAGTCCATCTACTTCGGCCTCCTAAAGTGCTAGGATTACAGGGGTGAGCCACCATGTGCATTATTCTTGTAGAGATAGGGTCTTTCTGTGTTATCCAGGCTGTCTTCCAACTCTTGGGCTTAAGTGATTCTCTGGCCTCAACCTCCCATAATAGCTGGGATTATAGAATGAGCCACTGTGTCCTGTTTAGGTGTAGGCAATCTTTTTTTTTTTTCTAGAGACAGAGTCTCACTTTATTGCCTTTGGTAGAGTGCTGTGGCGTCACAGTTCACAGCAACCTCAAACTCTTGGGCTTAAGCAATTCTCTTACCTCAGGCTCCCAAGTAGCGGGGACTACAGGTGCCTGCCACAATGCCTAGCTATTTTTTTGTTGTAGTTTGAGCTGGGCCAGGTTTGAACCTGCCAGCCTTGGTATATGGGGCCAGAGTACTACCCACTGAGCCATACGCGCCGCCTAGGTGTATGCAATCTTATAAAACATTTTATGCAAAAATTTAACACAAGACAGATTGTGTTTGTTATATATATATTTTTCCATCTCCATCTTTTCTTCTTTACCAGTCTCTTTCCTCAGAGTAAGAACTGTTGTCAGTTTGTGGTATATTTTTGTACTTCCTTTCCTTTGCATTTATTGACAAGTGTGCACGTACTTGTAAGATACATGTTTGTAAGACTTTATGTTCACCTTTTACAAATGCATATATTTACAAATATAGCATAGTGTATGTGTTCTGTAACTTAATGTTTTATGCATAAAAATGAGCCATGGGGCTTGGCACCTGTGGCTCAACGGGCTAAGGCGCCAGCCACGTACACCTGAGCTGGTAGGTTCGAATCCAGCCCGGACCCGCCAAAAAATGGCCAGGCGTTGTGGTGGGCGCCTGTAGTCCCAGCTACTTGGGAGGCAGAGGCAGGGCACTCGCTTGAGCCCAGGAATTGGAGGTTGCTGTGAGCTGTGATGCCACGGCACTCTACTCAGGGTGACAGCTTGAGGCTCTGTCTCAAAAAAAAAAATGGGTCATGGAATTTTTTGTCAATACATATAGATCTACCTATGCTTTCTGCATGCTCTGTAAGTTCCATAGGATATGAGAGTCGGTAGATTGTTTCCAGGTTTTCACAGACACAGCGCTACTGTGTGCCCATGTGAGCATTTCTTAAGGATCGGTCCCCATACGTTGGAATTGCTGGGTTAGACAGTGGGGATATTAAATAAAGCCTAACTGTCTACCATGTACAGTGTATAATAATGTCTGGTGCCTCCATTCTCTCTCTTTTTTTTTTCTTTGCCTCCATTCTCTTTTAAACATTTGATGGTGGCTCGGCGCCTGTGGTTCAAGTGGCTAAGGCGCCAGCCACATACACCTGAGCTGGCGGGTTCAAATCCAGCCTAGGCCCGCCAAACAACAATGACGGCTGCAACCAAAAAAAAAAAAAAAAATAGCCAGGCATTGTGGCGGGCGCCTGTAGTCCCAGCTACTTGGGAGGCGGAGGCAGGAGACTCGCTTGAGCCCAGGAGTTGTAGGTTACTATGAGCTGTATTGTTACAGCACTCTACCCAGGGTGACAGCTTGAGGCTCTGTCTCAAAAAAAAAATTTTTTTTTGATGGTATCAGCCTTTATTTATTTTTATTTATTTATTGTTTTTGAGACAGCCTCAAGCTGTTGTCCTGAGTAGAATGCTTGGCATCATAGCAATCTCCAACTCCTAGGCATCACATCAACCTCCAACTCCTGGGCTCAAGTGATTCTCTTGCCTCAACTTCCCAAGTAGCTGGGACTACAGGTGCCCACCACAATGCCTGGCTATTTTTTGGTTGTAGTTGTCATTGTTGATTGGCAGGCCCAGGCTGGATTCAAAGCTTCCACCTCTGGTGTATGTGGCTGACACCTTACCACTTGAGCTACAGGCTCTGAGCCAGTCTCTTTTATTTTTGTGAATACAGTGGCTAGCAAATGGTTCCTTATTGCTGGCATTTTTTTTTTTTTTGGACACAGTCTTACTATGTCACCCTTGGTAGAATGCTGTGGTGTCACACCTCACAGCAACCTCAAACTTGGGTTTAAGTGATTTCTCTTGCCCCAGCTTCCCAAGTAGCTGGGACTACAGGTGCCTGCCACAATGCCCGGCTATTTTCTAGTTGCAGTCGTCATTGTTGTTTAGCTGGCCCAGGCTGGGCTCGAACCCACCAGCATCCATGCTGTTGTGTCTGGTGCCATAACCACTGTGGTGCAGGCGCCGAGCCACCTCATTGCTGCTTTAATTTGTATTCCCTTAATTACTAGTGAGATTGAACATATTTTCATTATTTTTGACATCTCTATTCCCCCTTTTGAGCACTGTTTTTTTATATTGTATTATCTTTTTTTTTTTTCATTTTTGTGTCTCTTTTTTTTTTTTTTTCATTTTTGGATTGTCTTTACCTTACTGATTTATAGTGGGAGTGGTTTAGATTTTTATTTATGTATCTATTTACTTTTGAAATAGAGTCTTACTCTGTTTTCCTAATCTGGAGTACAGTGGCTTGATAGCTCATTGTAACCTCAAACTCCTAGATTCAAGCAATCCTCCCATGTTGGCCTCCCAAAGTGCTAGGAGCCATGGTGCCCAGCCTACATTAATGTTATATGCGTATATACTCTGGATTTTAATCTTTTGTAATTTATGCATGTTTTAAATATTTACTCCCTATTTGGTCCTTTCTTTTTAAAGTCACTGCTTTTAATCCTATGACATCTTGGCTCAGCACTTATAGTGCAGTGGTTGGGGTGCCGTCCACATACACTGGGGCCAGCGGGTTTGAACCCAGCCCGGGTCTGATGAACAACAATGACAGCTATAGCAACAACAAAAATAGCCGGGCTTTGTGGTGGGTGCCTATAGTCCCAGCTGCTTGGGAGGCTGAGGTAAAAGAACCCCTTTTGCCCAAAAGCTGGAGGTTGCTGTGAGGTGTGACACCACGGCACTCTACCCAGGGCAACATAGTGAGACTTTGTCTCAAAAAAAAAAAAAATAGGCTTAGCACCTGTGGCTCAAGCAGGTAAGGTGCTAGCCACAGATACCTGAGCTGGCTGGTTCGAATCCAGCCTGGGCCCTCCAAACAACAATGATGGCTGCAACCAAAAAATAGCCGAGCGTTATGGCAGGCGCCTGTAGTCCCAGCTGCTGGGGAGGCAGAGGCAGGAGAATTGTTTGAGCCCAGGAGTTGGAGGTTGCTGTGAGCTGTGATTGCCCTGGTACTCTACCCAGGGCAATAGCTTGAGGCTCTGTCTCAAAAAAAAAAAAAAAAAAAAAAGGAAGAGAGAGTCCTGTGACATCTTTGTTTGAAAAGAAGTTTAAAATTATGTTTACATTTATTAGTCTTTTCTTTACCTATTTGTGTTTTGTGGCTGTCATTCCCTACCTCAGGGGTTCTCAATTGGGAGAGATTTTGCCCCCAGGGGCCATTTTACACGTGGAGACAGTCTTTGGTTTTCTAACGGGGGTGGTGGTGCTACTGGCATCCAGTGGGTAGAAGCCAGGGATACTGCTCAACATCTTGCAGTCCATGGGAAAGCTCTCCACAACAAAGAATTGTTCTATCTTCAAATGTTGACTATGCGGGGCTTGAAAACCTGCTGTACCTTAGAGCAGGGTTTTCTCCTATAACTGTATTTTCTCCTAGATATTCATGTTAAAGGAATAGTTTGAATTTTTCTTTTAATTCCTCTGGATTTGTGTGCGTGTGTGTGATTGTTGTTTTCTAAACAATGTCACCTCAAATACGACCTATTCAGTCCAGTGGTTAGCCATTAATTTGAAATGCCACATTTATCATGTGCTGATTTCTCACACACAGGGTCTCTTTCTGGACTCTCTTCTGTTCTATGTCCTAATTTTCTCTTTTGCTGAACTAGTACCACTATGTAATCTTTGTCAAATTGCGTGTTATACTTCAATATACTATATGTAACAGGGTAAGTATTTTCTCAAGATTATTATGTTGGGAAGTCATATTCTCTGTCAGCTCATGTATGTTATTATTTAAAATTAATATTCTCATCTATCAGTAGTCTTTTTCACACTAATTTTAGAGTCAGTTGTCAAAATAGTTTTGCTTTTCTTATTTTAAATTGTGACAGAGCCTCACTCTGTCACCCTGGATAGAGTGCTGTGGCATCATACCTCACAGCAATCTCAAAGTCTTGGGTTTAAGCCATCCTCTTGCCTCAGCCTCCATAGTAGCTGGGACTACAGCCGCCTGCTTACAATATCTGGCTAATTTTTCTATTTTTTTAGATATAGGGTCTTGCTCTTGCTCAGGCTGGTCTAGAACTCCTAAGCTCAGTCAGTCCACCTGCCTCAGCCTCCCAGAGTGCTAGGATTACAGGCGTGAGCCACCATGCCCCGCCTACATTTTTTTTTTTTTTTTTAGTAGGAAGTTTTCAAAGTTTGGTGTATATTTCACACTTACAGTACATCTCAAGTAAAACATTTCACATATATTATGATGCTTCATTTTCTTCATATCCTTGAGCATGCTATGCCCTCTGCCTGGCACACCTTTTTCCTATCTGTCTTGTGCACCTGGAGATCTCCCTTTTTTTTTTTTTTTGAGACAATCTCACTTTGTTGCCCTCGGTAGAATGTTGTATTATCACAGCTCACAGCAACCTCAAACTCTTGGGCTTAAGCAATTCTCTAGCCTCAGCCTCCAGAGTAGCTGGAACTACAGACACCTGCCACAATGCCCAGCTATTTTTAGAGACCAGGTCTTGCTCTCTGGTTTAGGCTGGTCTGGAACTTGTGAGCTCAGGCAATTTATCCGCCTTGGCCTCAGAAGTGCTGGGATTACAGGTGTGAGCCACCTTGCGTGGCTGCCTGGAGAAGAACTCTTGCTCATTCTTTAACAACAGACTCGGATGCCATCTCTTAGCACATGTTTCTCCTAATACGGCCCCCACTCCTTCTTCAAGAACAAGCCATTTGTGTACTTGTATGTGCTTCAGTTGTTCGTGTTATCTCACTGTTTACAAATTACTCATTTCATGTATTTCTGCTTTGCTAACTTCTGAATTTTTTGGAGACTGAGTGTGTCTCTTAACCCTTTTTATAGAGAACCTAGCACAGCATTTGGCCTGTTGAAAGGGCTGTATATCTATGTTTCCTGAATGAATCTTTTGGCTGGAAAACACACACATGTGCACACAATGCCTTTTCAAATAGAAATGAATTTGTTAAAGCACATGTTAGGGAGATGTTATTTTCTTTGAAAACAAAGATTTAATTTTGTATATAAAATTATGGTTGAAGGCTGGGTGCAGTGACTCACACCTATAATCCTAGCACTTTGGGAGGTCGAGGTGGGTGGATTGCCTGAGCTCAGGAGTTTCAGACTGAGGAAGAGCAAGATTCCATCTCTAAAAATAGCAGGGAGTTGTGGCGGTCGCCTGTAGTCCCAGCTACCTTGGAGGCTGAGGCAAGAGAATCACTTGCGTCCAAGAATTTGAGGTTGCTATCAGCTATGATGCTATGGCATTCTACCAGAGGTGAAAAAGTGAGACTATCTTGAAAAAAAATTATATTTGAGAGGGAAGGCATAGGCAAGAGGCAAATTAGTGTTCATGGATGAAACATTTGGCTGAAACAAGATGAAATTTGAAAGAAATTTTGGATTTAAGTGTAAAATATAAATCACAAATATATAAAATAGGGAACTCTATTTGATATCTGAATTTGAATTTTTATTTATTTTTAGAGACAGCGTCTCACTTTATCACCCTTGGGTAGAGTGCCATGGTGTCACACAGCTCACAGCAACCTCCAGCTCCTGGGCTTAGGTGATTCTCTTGCCTTCGCCTCCCACCACAATGCTCAGCTATTTTTTTGTTGCAGTTTGGCCAGGGCCGGGTTTGAACCTACCACCCTTGATATATGTGGCTGTGCCTTACCCACTGAGCTACAGGCGCTGCCCAATTTACCACAAACTTTATTTATTTATTTATTTTTTATTTTTGTTCTGTTTTTTTTGAGACAGAGCCTCAGGCTGTCACCCTGGATAGAGTGCTGTGGCATCACAGCTCACAGCAACCTCCAATTCCTGGGCTCAAGCGAGTCTTCTCAGCCACAGGCGCTGAGCTTACCACAAACTTTATATGACCGAACTATGAGATTCTATTACTAAAAATACATCATTTCATACAGCATTAAGAAAATGTAATGTTCAGGCTTGGTGCCCATAGCTCATTGAGTAGGCGGCAGATTCGATCCTGTCCTGGGCCTGCTAAACAGCAGTGACAACTGCAACCAAAAAAATAGCCAGGTATTGTGGCGGGCGCCTGTAGTCCCAGCTACCTGGGAGGCTGAGGCAAGAGAATCACTTAAGCCCAAGAGTTAGAGATTGCTGTGAGCTGTGACGCTACGGCACTCTACCAAGGGCACAGAGTGAGACTGTGTCTCTAAAATATATATATATAAATATATAATGTCCAAATTTTTGGAAATAATAGTATCACTCTAGTCTGCCTCAGTTAAATCATGTCTCAAGTATTGAATTTCAGACGTGCTTGGCACATTTGAGGAGACACACTGACAGACTTGGAAGTGTCAGAAGGCCATAGCCAGCATGATAAGAGGCCTGTAACCTAGGTCACAGGAAGACTATCAAGGGAGTCTTTTTTTTTTTAAAGACAGAGTCTCACTTTGTCGCTCTCAGTAGATTGCCATGGCATCACAGCTTACAGCAAGCTCCAGCTCTTGGGCTTAGGCGATTCTCTTGCCTTAGCCTCCCAAGTAGCTGGGATTAGCTGTGACTATGGGCACCTGCCACAGCGCCTGGCTATTTTTGTTGCAGTTTGGCCAGAGCCAGGTTCGAACCTGCCACCCTTGGCATATGGGGCAGGTGCCCAACTAACTGAGCCACAGGTACCGCACTATGAAGTGTCACATATTTGACAGTCTCTCAAGAGAGTAAACACTTTTTTCATTGCAGCGGCTCACTGGGTAGCAAATAGAACAATTTCTTTTTTTTTCTTTTTTTGAGACAGAGTCTCAAGCTGTCAACCTGGATAGAGTGCCGTTGCATCACAGTTCACAGCAACCTCCAATTCCTGGGCTCAAGTGAGTCTCTTGCCTCTGCCTCCCAAGTAGCTGGGACTACAGGCGTCTGCCACAACGCCCGGCCAGTTTTCATTTGCAACCGTCATTGTCGATTCGAATCCGCCAGCTCAGGTGTACGTGGCTGGCGCCTTAGCCTGTTGAGCCACAGGCGCCGAGCCACAAATAGAACGATTTCTATGCTGGCAACTTTTAGACGGAAAGAATCTTTGAACAGAAACTACCTCTGAAGTTGATGAACTTTGTTCTTAGAAGTATTCAGACAGAGACCAGGTCATGATCAGTTAGGATTACTGGAGAAAGGATTTTGACTCTATGATTCTTTGTTTTCCCTTAATAGGAGTTCTGTGTTTTATAGAACTGCAGTGGTAATAGCCAACATTTATTGAACCCTAATGTGCTAGCCAATATGCTAAGTGAGTTATATTGATAGTTTTACTTAAGCCTCACATAATCCTGCATGATAGGTGCTATCTTTCTCACTTTATAGTTTAGGAAACTGAGGCTTAGAGAAGTTTAGTAAATTGCCCAAGTTCATTTTGCTAGCAAGTGGCAGAAGCTTGATTTTAACCCTAGGACCTGTGTTACCTACCGCCTACCTTTTACTAATTACTGAACAATTTTAAAATGAGATTTAGTCCATGAATATTATTTTATGTCTTGTCAGGTGGAATATTTACAGTACCTATCTGTAAAAAATACCATTAAAAAATTGTTTTTCTAATTATGAACATTTTCCAATAAAATTTGAAAAATAAAATTTGTTCATAATTCCACTACCCTGAGGTAACCACTGTTTATAGTTTGATATTATGTTATTTTACATAAAAATTTTAAAAATAAGAATGGCAGATTATTTTAGTCATGGAAGAGGAATAGGATTCCCTATCCCATGAAGGGCTGGGATTCCAGAGCAAACCCCTGGTGAGTTTTAGTCTTTGTAACGCCCAGCCCCCTATTAAATTGCAGTGCCTCTTTACATCAAGACTCAGTAAGGGAGATTTATTTTTTCATTTGAATAAAGAGAATGTTGTAATCTGATAATTGAATTAGAGACATTTATCATAAAAATGTTAACATAGAATACCACAAATTGAGTTTCATTCATTCGGTAAATTTTTTTTTTTTTTTTGAGACAGAGCCTCAAGCCATCACCCTGGATAGAGTGCTGTGGCATCACAGTTCACAGCAACCTCCAATTCCTGGGCTCAAGTGAGTCTCCTGCCTCCGCCTCCCAAGTAGCTGGGACTATAGGCGCCCGTCACAACGCCCGGCCATTTTTTGGTTGCAGCCACCAATTGTTGTTTGGCGGGCCCGGGCTGGATTCGAACTCGCCAGCTCAGGTGTACGTGGCTGGCACCTTAGCCCGTTGAGCCGCAGGCACCGAGCCTCATTCGGTAAATATTTATTGTTTTATTTTATTTTGTTTTTTGAGACAGATTCTTCACTTTGTCTCACTCAGTAGAGTGGCATGGCGTCATAGCTCACAGCAACCTCAAACTCTTGGGCTCAAGTGATTCTCTTGCCTCAGCCTCCAAGTAGCTGGGACTTCAGGCCCTGCCACAACGGCCGGCTATTTTTTAGAGATGGGCTCTTGCTCTTGCTCAGGCTGGTCTGGAAACTATGAGCTTAGGCAATCCACCTGCCTTGGCCTCCTAGAGTGCTAGGATTACAGACATGAGCCACTGTGCCCTGCCCAGTAAATATGTATTGTTACTACCAGCTTTGTGCTAGCTACTGGGGATATGGAGGTGACAAAGCCATTTATTTATTTATTTATTTTTGTAGCCCTCGATGGAGGGCTGTGGTGTCACACAGCTCACAGCAACCTCCAATTCCTGGGCTTAGGTGATTCTCTTGCCTCAGCCTCCCGAGTAGCTGGGACTACAGGCGCCTGCCAGAACACCCCGCTATTTTTTTGTTTTGCAGTTCGGCGGAGACTGGGTTTGAATCCGCCACTTTCGGCGTATGGGGCCGACGCCCTACTCACTGAGCCACAAGTGCCGCCTGACAAAGCCATTTAAAGTCCCTGGTCTCTTGGGATTTATATTCTATTTTTTTTTTGCTTTCAATTTCAGTTGGCTTGCACTCTTCTTAGTTTCCTTGTTTTTTGTTTTTTTTTTTAATACATTGTCCTTGCTTGTAGTGATTCCTCGTGCCAGTTGCCTCCCAAGTAGCTGGGATTACAGGCGCCCACCACAACGCCCGGTGGTGTTCTTTCTTGGTGGTAGAGACGGGGTCTTTTCTCTCGCTCACTCATGCTTATGCTGGTCTCGAACTATGAGCACTGGAAATCCACCCACCTCAGCCTTCCACGGCGCTGGGACTAGTGGAAAAGATAAGACAGTGAATGAACCAACAGTCATTCATTCATCAGGCCAGCAGGAGAAATATCAGAAATGTCCTTGAATTTTGACAAATGCATATATGTGCAATCAATCTAAACTCCTATGTTTAGGGAATTTTTTCCTTTGTACATAAATACTGTGGTAGATGAAAAAAAAAAGTTTAATTTTACCACCATTCCAGAACTTTCCCTTATGTCTGAAATGTTCTTCCCTAGAATTTGGCATGATTAGCTCCTTTTTTGTCATTAAGAGCTCATCTTAAATGTCTTTTCTCTGTGCCCTCTCCAATCCCCCAGAAGCAATTACTGTTCAGATTATTTTTCTGCCATGGAATAGTTCTAGCTGTCCTAGAACTTTATGTAAATAGAACTATACAGTATCTCTTTTGTATGTGATTTTGAATCAGCCTAAAGTTGTTTTAGATTCATCCATGTTGCATGTATCAACATAGATGCTGATGACTAGTATTCCATTGTATACTCTGAGTGCTGTATCCCCTGAACTGTTTCCAGTTTCTGTCTATTGTGAATAAAACTGCTATAACACTGGGGGTGCGGCGGCTCACTCCTACAACCTTAGTACTCTGGGAGACTGAGGTAGGTGGACTGCTTGAGTTCAGGAGTTAGAGGTGAGTCTGAGTAAGAGCGAGACCCTGTATCTACTAAAAATAGAAAAACTGAGGCAAGAAGATCACTCGAGCCTAAGAGCTTGAGGTTGCTGTGGCACTCTACCCAGGGTGCCAGAGTGAGACTCTGGAAGACAAAAACCCTGCTTATGAACTTTTTGTTGATTCTGTTGCTCAGGCTAGAGAGCCAGGGTATCAGGCTATTTCACAGCAACCTCAGTCCCCAGCCTCCTGAATAGCTGGGACTATAGGTACCTGCCACAATGCCTGGCTAATTTTTCTATTTTTAGTAAAGACAGAGTCTCACTCTTGTTCAGGCTGGTCCCGAACTCTTGAGCTCAAGGGATCTTCCCTGGGGCTCCAAAATACTAGTATTGCAGGTGTGCCATCACAACTGGCCTCAGTTAAGTTTTTTTGTGGGTAGATTTAACTTAACCAGCTTGGGCATTAGAGAATGGTACCAAATCTGACCCCCTTCATACATTCTTTCTTTCTTTCTTTTTTTTTTTTTTGAGACAGAGCCTCAAGCTGTTACCCTGGGTAGAGTGCTGTGCCATCACAGCTCACAGCAACCTCCAACTCCTAGGCTCAAACGATTCTCTTGCCTCTGCCTCCCAAGTAGCTGGGACCACAGGCGCCCGCCACAATGCTCGGCCATTTTTTGGTTGCAGCCATCATTGTTGTTTGGCAGGCCTGGGCTGGATTCAAACCCGCCAGCTTAGGTATATGTGGCTGGCGCCTTAGCCCGTTGAGCCACAGGCGCCGAGCCCCCTTCATACATTTCAAACCTTTTTTTTTTTTTGGCAGAGTCTCCCTGTGTTGCCCTTGGTAGAGTGCTGTGCCGTCACAGCTCACAGCAACCTCAAACTCTTGGGCTTAAGTGATTCTCTTGCCTCAGCCTCGCCTGTAGCTGGGACTATAGGCGCCTGCCATAACGCCTGGCTATTACTATTATTTTTTTATTGTTGTTGCAGTTGTCATTGTTGTTTTAGCAGGCCGGGACCAGGTTTGAACCCACCAGCATGGGTGTATGTGGCCAATGCCCTGCTCACTGAGCAACCGGTGCTGAGCTCACCTGGCTATTTTTTAGACTCACTCTCCTGAGCTCATGCAGTCCACCTGCCTCAATCTTCCAGAGTGCTAGGATTATAGGCATGAGCCACGTCACTGGTCAGTATTTTTATTGGCTTTAGAGTTTTATTTTGGTTTGATTCATTTGTGAGGTGCCTTCTAGGGATTGACCGTTCATGGACGTCCTGCACGTTTCTTATATGGTAGGAACATATGTAACAGTTTTTTTCATATATAG
The DNA here is from genome assembly GCA_963573935.1 of Arctocebus calabarensis. Lineage (NCBI taxonomy): Eukaryota > Metazoa > Chordata > Mammalia > Primates > Lorisidae > Arctocebus > Arctocebus calabarensis. Next base: position 16,333 of record CAUYON010095185.1, read on the forward strand.
CCATTTTTATGATTGACTCTCTGATTTCAGCAGAGTTTACTGATTCTGAATGAGTTTATTTTTATTTTATTTTATTTTTATTTTTTTTTGAGACAGAGCCTCAAGCTGTCACCCTGGATAGAGTGCCGTGGCATCACAGCTCACAGCAACCTCCAATTCCTGGGCTCAAGCAAGTCTCTTGCCTCCACCTCCCAAGTAGCTGGGACTATAGGCGCTCGCCACAACGCC
>CAUYON010095186.1:0-17156 GCA_963573935.1 Arctocebus calabarensis
GCCGGCCCCATATACCGAAGGTGGCGGGTTCAAGCCCGGCCTCGGCCGAACTGCAAAACAAAAAAATAGCCGGGCGCTGTGGCGGGTGCCTGTAGTCCCGGCTACTAGGGAGGCTGAGGCAAGAGAATCGCTTAAGCCCAAGAGCTGGTGGTTGCTGTGAGCAGTGTGATGCCACGGCACTCTACCCAGGGCGATAAAGTGAGACTCTGTCTCTACAAAAAAAAATAAAATAAAATAAAAAAATGGCTTTACATCATATTAAGTCGATTTTTATGTATGTAGAAACAAAGGGAAAGATAGTATAAGAAGTATCAGAGTGAAGATATAAATTGTGATGTTATAGTTTAAAATTTTCTCTTTCCACCAAAGGAAAAAAAAGTCACTTCTCAGCATATGTTTTCTCCCTAAAACTCAGTTACACTCTCAAGTGGTCTCAAATAATTTCTTTTAGTTCTATATTAAGAACAGAAAGAGCAATCCTGAACATACATGACACTTCATCATTCCATCTGACAACTCGTTACCTAAATATCTATCTCCTCTTCTTGGTTGTGTTTCCTTAATGAAATGAACCATGAATGACAAATTTTTCTATCTCCATTAGTTGTATGAATAAATAGATATATTAACTAATTAAAAAAGAATGTATTTTTGGCAAAGAAGATAGCTTTAGAAAAGAGCTGTTGACTCAGTAATAGGCAATAAATATCAGTTGATTACAACTTCATTAAACTAGATGTACTTTCCCCACTTTGAATAATGGTAGTGTTAGGTTCCTCTGGAGTTGAGTATTCCCTGGTTTTTGGTCCCAGCGCTAAGAATGAGCATTTGTGATGGAGTGATCACAAATACAAGTAACTGCCATCAACACATATTTATTATACAACAAAGCACACAAACCATAAGGAAACTACATCTCAAAGAGGCAGATAGGTCCCTCTCCATGAGTGAAGAAGACACCCCAAAGTCTGAACAAGTCTGAACAAACCCCTCTTTTATAGACTAACCTATATAGATGCCCCCTCCCCAACCCTCCCCACCCTCGTCTTTCCTTCCAGCAGGTTTGGCTATTGTCTTTTCCCTTTGGGGTAAGGTTGGGTTACACAACAAACTTTTTGATACACAAGTGTCGTCTCCAGGAACCTTCCTGAAGAACCCATGGGGTTGAAATTTGCAAGTTTAACTATATGATAATGGGTCAAAGGGCCTAGGTCAGTGTAAGGTCACTAGGGGCTCCTCACAATTTGGTCCCACTGGTACGTCCACTAGTACCACAGTGGTACCCCTAGTTACATCCCTAGTAACTTGGTTCTTAGTCTCCCCCCTTAGCCACACCTCTTGGTCTTCTGTCCTATCAAAGTGGAAATCTAGGGGCTGGTGTATGTCTCTCCCAGGCCCAGACACTCCCACACTACCTGTCAGGGATGTCAGGGGGAGTAGCTGGAGGCCAAGACGTGCAGTCTTGTGCTGCTGTAGCTGTGGCAGGTTGCCCCTGGTTCTGCTTGCTGCTAGAGGGCCTCCCCTTGCTGTCTGTGGTTCCTGCCCCCTGACGAGGAGGGGCTTAGACAGGCTGTCTCCTCCCCTGTTTGGCTCTTCTCTGTTGTGCTCCAAAGCAGAGCAGCCCCCAACGGTAATAATATTTTAAAAACAAAATTATCATTTTTAATGTGTTCATACATTTACTTCATTCACATTTCTAACTTATTGTGAGGTTAATGAAAGCTTTGTACTTGAAGACTATGTTCCTGCCATAGAAAATAAAAATATGCATAATTCATTTATAAAAATATTACACAAATTTATATTATAAATTATACATTGTGCTATATATAAATGCATTTGTAAATTTAAAGCAACTAAGTATAAAAAATTTTCTTTTTTTTTTTGCTTCCTTTTTCTTTATTAAATCATGGTTGTGTACATAATGAGATCATGGGGTACAATGTGCTGGTTTTATATACAATTTGAAATATTTTCACCAAGCTGGTTGACATAGCTATCATGGCATTTTCTTTGTTATTGTGTGCAGACATTTAAATATAAATTTTACTACATATAAATAAATAAATTAAATTAAAGTTAGAAAGTATATTAAGAATTCCATATTCTAAAGTTTCATTGAATTTATCAGGAACTGATTTACCACTTTTTTATTATAATTTTCTATACATATGTGTGAATGCTTGTTCCATTTAAACTAGACTCTAGAAGTGTATCACATAGTTCTGATACTCATACAAGTATGGAATGATATTTTAACATCAAACATTTAGAAATAGTCCCTCATGTTTCCAAATATTTTTCATAAAAAGTAGAAAACTAAAATTATGGAAAATTCTTCTCAATCTTGTGGAGTTTTGTTTTTAAAGCTTCATAGTTAATAAATCACCGAGGAGAGTTTTAGAGGATGTTACAAAATTTTAAGACTATGCAGGAAAGATTAATTCCTTAAAATGAATGCACTTTTACTACAAGTAATAATATAATAAAGCAAGGTTTATTGTAATACTATCATTAACATACTTGCATCCCAAAGAAAATTAATAACTAATTTACAAAATGTTTTTATTAACATCAGGAAGTTTAATGTTGTTCTTAGCTTTAACTACCACTTTTGAAGCTGGGTGATAAAATAATAGTAAAATTATATAAACATACAATTTTACTAACTTTCCTTAAGGCTTAAGGTGATCACAAAGCAGCTGTTGCTTTGGAAAACAAAAAAGAAACACTGCACAATAAAAACAAAAATACAAAATTTATGTTGGCAAGCTTATTGTCTTTTGTGGAGACCTAATTAATGAAACACAAGATCAATGTGTACATAATACAGAGTAAATCTTATTATATACCCTGACCTACAAAACTATGTGCTTTCAGTCTTAAGTGAAGCTTCTTTTAGTTATAATTTTTTTAATCTTTTTAATTTTTTATATATTTTTTAATTGTTGGGGATTCAATGAGGGTACAAGAAACTAGGTTACACTGATTGCATTTGTTAGGTAATGTCCCTCTTATAATTGTGTCTTGCCCCCAAAAGGTGTATTAGTGCAACTTCTTTTAGATTTTAGTAATTTGTGAAGAAAACATCTATGATTTCTTAATGTTGCTTGCTTACGTTACATAATTGATATGCCTGAAGATGATAAGGTATAAATGTTAAAAGATGACTATGATTCTAAGTAGAATTTTATCAGTATTAAAAAATGAAAAGTAGGCTTGGCACCCTTAGCACAGAGGTTATGGTGCCAGCCACATACACTGAGGCTGGCGGATTTGAACCTGGCCCAGGTCAGCTAAACAACAATGAGAACTGTAACAAAAAATAGCTGGGTGGGGCAGTTCTATGATGGCTCCGCACGGCCCACAACCAAACACTGGTAGCTCCGTCTGACTTGGTAGCTCAGTCTGGAGCCCCAGACAACGCTCAAAAACCTCCACACTCTTGCCCCAGTTCTCCCAAGTCAGTTCAACTGGGTGCCAAGTCCAAAAAAAACTCGAACAGCTCACAGGAGAGATTAAAGAGATTCTAGAAAATGAGCTTCAGATACCTTTGTCTAAAATGCTGTTAAAAGGCTGGAAGACCGGGGATGTGGAAGACAGTGTAAGTTTCTTAATTACTTAGAAATAAAATTAAATTAAGTTATACAAGGCTAAATGATATATAAAAATTGGTTTTAATTAATGTTACATATGACAGAATAGATTTGACAATAGTCATTTTATTTAAGGAATCACCTGCAATGTTTTTTTAAGCTAAAGCATTTTCATGTTAAATCAATAACAAATTTAAATGAGTTAAGCATGTAAATGAAAACACAATATGAGATACTTTTCCTATTTCTAAATTTTATAGGAGTTTGGTGCTCTTTTGATAGCTTTTACTTTTTGCTCAAACCTCGTAAAATATCAATGAGTCCCTTAGAATAATAATTTAATGAACAATTACATACTGGCCTGAATGAAGTCATGTACATATGTATATATATATATATATACATACATACATACATTTATATATATGTATGCTAAGAACTGATTATGGAACAAAGATAATAATAGGTAATGTTTATGCTTGGAGTATTTTTTTGACTGGGCGTGGTGGCTCACACCTGTAATCCTAGCACTCTGGGAGACCAAAACAGATGAATGTCTTGAGCTCAGGAGTGTGAGACTATCTTGAGCAGGAGCGAGATCCTGTCTACAAAAGTAGGAAACACTAGCTGGGTATGGCCTGTTGTCCCAGCTACATGGAAGGCTGGGGCAGGAGGCTTGCTTATGCCCAAGAATTTGAGGTTACTGTGAGCTATGATATCACAACACTCTACCCAGGGTAGCACAGTGAGACTTTGTCTCAAAAAAACAAAATAAAGATTCAGTGCCTATAGCTCAGCAGCTAGAGCACTGGCCACATACACTGAGGCTTTGTAGGTTTGAATGCTGCCTGGGCCTGCAGGGACAATGACAACTACAACAACCACAACAAAAATAGCTGGGCATTATGGTGGTCACCTGTAGTGTCCCAGCTACTTGGGAGGTTGAGGCAAGAGAATCGCTTAAGCCCAAGAGTTTGAGGTTGCTGTGAGCTGTGACACCATGGTACTCTACTGAGGGTGACATAGATTCTGTCTCAAAATAAATAAATAAATAAATACTAATAAAGTAATAAATAAAATTTGGAGAGTTTTTAAATGGTAAGAATCCTTTTTTTTACTTGGGTCATGGCAGGTTCATGGAATGATTTATATTTGAAGAATTTTAAGAACTGGGGTAGCAGCCTCGATTATAAAATATTTCAGGAGGAAAAGAAATTAGCTCTAAAGTTTTAGATATTTGACCTAGAAATAATGATAAAATCTTTCTTTACTATTTATTAGTCATTATTTTCATTAGAATCTTCAACTTTAGTTCATAATTGTGAATGACTTTTGTGGACATTGTGCTTGTAAGTATACTTACCTATGAATTCATTTGAAATACAGAGATGTTCTGAGTATTTCAGTATTTACAATAATTTTCAGTTGAGAAGATATTTGTAAGTTTAGATACAAGTTAGTGATGTGCCATGTATAATTCAGCAAACTTTTTCTGTGCAGAGCTAGGTAGTAACTATTTTAGGCATTGTGCTCCATACTGCTACTTCTGCTGCTACTCATTTCTGCTGTCACATTGTGAAAGGAGCCATAGACAAAATGCAAGCATAACTATGTTTCAAATTTAACTTTATTTCTGGACACAGAAATTTGAATTTTATATAGTTTTATGTGTCATGAAATACTCTTCCTTTGATTTATTTTTCTAAGCATTAAAAAATGTAAAAAACATCCTTAACTCTCATACATAAACAGACCATGGGACAAATCCAGTAGCAGTCTAGATTTGTCTCACAGGCCAGAGTTTGCTGACCCCTAGGGCTGCATGATTGTTCTGATTGATGCATGGATTAAAAATTTTGAAAAACGGTGAATAAATCAACAGTCTTGACAGAAGTAGAACACCAAAATGAATTCCTTTGTGTAGCTATGTTATTCGTTCGTTCGTTCATTCATTCATTCATTCATTCATTGTGAACCTCTGGGTATCACTCAAATTTGCATGACATTTTCAGAAGGCACAGGGCAGATGTAATAGAAAATCTTTTTTGATAGTGGTATGGCAGAAAGGTAGTAATGACTTGATCAAATGGTAAGACTAAGCATTTATCAGTAATTCACAAAGCAAAATACTAAAAGATAAAAATACTTTTCCTATGTGTGTGTGTTTTGTTTGCATGTTAACTTGACAGAAATAATACATTAATTTCAAAAGGATGCTACATATTTGACATAAAATTTCAGGACTTAAGTTTATCCTGATAGATTATGAAGATATGGGAGATTGCCTAATATGTGGTTTCTTCAAACCATGCGCCACAAACCATTAATGGATTGTGAAGTCAATTGAATGGGTTCTAGCCAGCATTAAAAATAAAATAAAATAAAATAAAATAAAATAAAATAAAATAAAAAAGGTAAAAAGTACAAGTGTTTTTCAAATAATAACAGAAACAGTGTATTTCTTTTTATTTAATACATAACTAATATGAGTGAAGAATTAATCTCAATAACATTAGTGTAAGGTGGGTCTCCTTATGGAGGGGTCAAAAATAAGTTCTTATTCTTACTACATTTGGGTAAGACAAGCCCCTGTAGGCATTCTTGCCTTCATCTGTTGGGTTAAGAACGATTTTTAGATATCCACTCCTCCTCGGTTTCTAACACTTTCAGCTTTGCAATTATTATTTGCTTCGATTCAACTAGGACTAATTTCATTATGCCTTTTCCCTCTATTTATGCCGATCACTGCATGGAGTCCAAAATTCCCTGATTATCCCTCATTCAAATCTCCATAGTCTCTGCACATTCCATACCTATCACTATCCTTTTTTTTTCTCTACAATGTTTGTAACCTTTTTTGCTATTCCCTGTGGAATTAATTTATTATTATCAAAATTCCTTATATTGTCAACCTCTTTCCTGTACATTCCCTTGCTATCTTCCTTTGACCGAAATCCATTTTCCTGAAGACATTGTTTCTCGGTAGCCTTCTCGGTGTTAGTTGTTTTTTTCTGTCAACCCTTGTGCTACTGGAATAAATGTCAAAATATATCTCCTCCTTGTTGCTCATTTTTACTTCCAGAGCTCCTTCTTTCCTTTCTAAATTTTCTTCATCTTTAAATTTTATGTCAAGACTGGGTATGGTAGCTCACACCTGTAATCCTAGCACTCTGGGAGGCCAAGGTGGGTGGATTGCTTAGCTCACAAGTTTGAGACCAGCTGACAAAAAGCAAGACCCCATCTCTACTAAAATAGAAAACCTAAGGCAAGACGATTGTTTGAGCCCAAGAGTTGGAGCTGTGAGCTGTGACTCTACCACAGTCTACCCAAGGCGACAGCTTGAGACCCTGTCTCTAAATAAATAAATACAGGCTCGGCGCCTGTGGCTCAACGGGCTAAGGCACCAGCCATGTACACCTGAGCTGGCGGGTTCGAACCCAGCCCGGGCCCGCCAAACAACAATGACGGCTGCAACCAAAAAATGGCCAGGCGTTGTGGCGGGCGGCTGTAGTCCCAGTTACTTGGGAGGCAGAGGCAGGAGACTCGTTTAAGCCCAGGAATTGGAGGTTGCTGTGAGCTGTGATGCAACGGCACTCTATTCAGGGTGACAGCTTGAGCCTCTGTCTCAAGAAAATAAATAAATACATATATACATAAATAAATTTAATGTAAAAAGATTAATTCATTGCTGTCATTTCCCTTCATTTTCTGATTATTTTTAATTCCTGATTTATAATTGATTCCTGCCTTAATTTGTAGTAGTTTTAATATCTTTGTAAATAATTCCAATGCCTTGGCCTCTTAGTTCCTTGAACTTTTTTCTCCCTTACAAAAATCTTTTTCTCTACCCTCCCTCTGCTATATTCAAATGTTTTATTTCACGCTTCTTATTTCTGCTTACCATGTCTCATCTTTCTAGCTTGTTTCTTTTGGTATCCTAACTCCAACAATCCTTCAACTCTACTTAAATTCCAATCCATTGTTTTTACTTTCTTTTCATGATCATTACTTCTTTCGTCGCCTTCCTCCCTTACTCTATGTTAAATTCTTCAGTGAATCATCGTAATCCCTTTTGTTGTGTATACTCTCAACTCTTGGTTCAAGGTCCCTGCTTGATGAAAATTCTTACTTGGTGAAATCTAACTCTTTGTGCCTCATAGCTAAGTGTGATTAGAGGTAAAAAAGATCATAGTGATTAATATATCTTTAAATTCATGACCAGGATCTTCAGAGAATCCCTTAATGCTCTCAGTTCAGAGAGTTCCTTACCTGCATGTTACCCACATAATCTTCTTTCTTTTCTATTACTCTGATGGCCTATCCAAACTCATATGTAAGACCAAAGCTCTATTTTCTCTAGATTACATGCTCCATCTCTTCTTGAATATTCAGGGACTTCTCTCTAATTCTTCTGTCTCGCTCCTGTATCACCAATGTTTTCCTCTATGTTACCATTAACATTTAAACATGATGTTATTTCTTCCATCTGGGCGGGGGTTGGGGGGGGAGATTCTTTATCCCAACTCCCCTTCTAGCAATGGCTCCCTTTCTGTAGTCCCCTTGATAACAAAACTTCTCGTGAAGATTTGTTTTTATTTGACTTCTCCAGTTCCTAGTTCCTCCCATTTTATTGAACCCTGTCTAAGCAGGGACTTGCTAGTGCTCTTGTCAAGATCACCAACCACACTAAATTCAGTGATGATCTTGTCCAGATTTGTGGCTTTTAAATGTCATTTACATGCACTCTAAATTTCATATCTCTGATTTATATCTCTATCCCAGACATGTCCCCTGATTCCTGATTGGTATTTCCACCTGCTTACTTGTCTTCTCCACTTGAATGTCTAATCAACATTTCAAATGTAGCTTGTCCAACATGGAGATCTTCATTCACAGCCTTCCCCATATCAGTTGATAGCAACTTCACCCTTCTAATTTTAGTCTAAAATTTAGACTAGTTTATATCTGGTTTGTCAGGAAATCCTTGTGGTGCTGTCTTCAAAATATATCTAGAATCCAATGCTTTCACATCTTTTCTACTTCCATCACAGTGTCTTAAGCTGCCATTAGTCTTACTTTAGTTTATTTTATTAGCCTACTCTATTCTTCTGCTCTCCTCTTTCAACTTCTTTCCCATACATTCTCAACACAGCTGCCACTGTGATCCCTTTAAAGTATGAATCTAATCTTGTCGTTTCAGTAGCTTCTCTCTTCATTCAGAGTCAAAGTCCTTACATTAGCATCAATAGCTCCACACATGTCCTGTCCCCTCCATCACCGTTACTTCTCTGACCTGTCTCCTACCAGTGCTTACTTGGCTACAGTTTCTCTGCATACCTTCTTGTTCCTTAAACATTTTTCATTGACAGTTTCCTTTGCCCGAAATGTTCTTTCTGTATATTTTTGATGGTTTGTTTCCTCCACCTTTAAGTTTTTGTTCAAATGTTACATTCTCCAAATGAGACCACCCTGTTCACCCTACTTAAAATTGCAAAGCTCTCTAACCATACATTCTTTAGTACCCCTTTCCTGCTTGACATTTAGTAAAAACCACTGTCACTAATTTTCAGCTATATAGGGTTACTTATTTTATTTATTCCTAATAAAATGTAAGCTCCACATGATCAGGGATTTTATCTTAGGCTATTCTGTTCACTGCTATGTCCCCAATGGCTAAAGTAGTCCTGGCACAGAGTAGTGGGTAGCCCAGTAAATATCTGTTGAAAAAGATATTTTATTTTATTTGGCTTACAATGTAGAGATGTAAAATGTACTAGTTAATGTGTATTGCTGTTAAAAAACTTGGAAGTACTTGAAGTTTTTTATCATCAAGTTGAGAGCTTTGAAATATGTTAATATATGAGTTTTGTAGCACATAAATGAAATTTTTTTTTTTTTTTGAGACAGAGCCTCAAGCTGTCACCCTGGATAGAGTACTGTGGCATCACAGCTCACAGCAACCTCCAATTCCTGGGCTCAAGCGAGTCTCCTGCCTCTGCCTCCCAAGTAACTGGGACTACAGGCGCCTGCCACAACGCCCGGCCATTTTTTGGTTGCAGCTGTCATTGTTGTTTGGCGGCCCGGGCTGGATTCGAATCCGCCAGCTCAGGTGTACGTGGTTGGCGCCTTAACCCGTTGAGCCACAGGCGCCGAGCCTGAAATTTTTTTATAGTTATCAAGATAGTAGGTCACAAATAAAAGTAGTTCATTCGTTCGAATTGAGAGCTTTAACAAAAAAGATAGAGTTAAGAATAAAATGACCCAAGTAATACTAAAGTCCTCATCCAAGTTACTTAACTTCTCAGGCTGCATATTCTCATCTATAAAATCATTGACTTGAGGTACTTTCTATGATTTTTTTCAAAGTCTAATCATCTCTGAAAACCTGTATTGCTAATTTTTTCATTAATGACCCTGAAATGAAGTACATATTAGTTGTAAGGATATACTTCTTCAGTGAAGAAATTATTGATTTCCAACCTTGTTCCTATCTATTTGTGTCTCTTCCATGAGCGCTAGAATTTGTATATTAATCAGATTTATGCCAATTTATGATACATGGGAGAAAGAAGGTTATTTGGATTCAGCAGTTCTTTTGCATTGCCTAGTTGAGAAATTATCAAAAGATGAAAAGTCAAACTACAAACTTGCCAATTTTTAAGAACTGTAGGAAAAGGTTAATAATGGACAATTAACATGGATTTTTTGTTTTACTTTTTCAGACGGTCCTAAAATCACTTCACTTGCCAAAAAACAACAGTCTTTATGTTCTTACACCAGACTTGCCACCACCTTCATCATCTGGTCACACTAGGTAAGGTGTTTACTTTTCCTGAGAATCGGAAATGAAAAGTTTGATTCTTAAATTGCTATAAGCTGTATATAAACATCAAAATTAAATCAAAGTCTTCTTGAAACTTTAACATAGCAACTGCTATTAAGTATATCAATTTTCAAATTCTTTGGTCTAGAAGTTTGTTTATTTTAGTGGTGGAATATTCCTATCCAAATAAAAACTTTAGTATAACTCTAATATGTGAAAAATAGTCAAATGGTACTATTTGTTTTATGATCATTTTGATACTACTTTACACAGATAATTCTATGATTAAATGGCACTGTTTAATCATAGAAATGGAACTATTTAATCAAATGGTACTATTTGATTCTGTGATCGCTTTGATAGTATATTAATTTGATAGTACAGGTAATTCTATGATTAAAGGAGAAGGTTTAGAATTAGAGAGAAAGAAAGTGCAAATGGAACCACAGTCTCTCTTGCTCCTGAAAAGACATACCTTGGAGGAGAATTCATTGGGCTCTGCAGAATAAAACTTGTTAGAAGTTTTTTATTAAGTTATTTTTTATTAAGATATTTTTTCTGGGGCAGCACCTGTGGCACAACAGAGTAGGGTGCTGGCCAATATGCCAGAGGTGGCAGGTTCAAACCTGGCCCCGGCCAAAAACTGCAAAAAAAAAAAAAAATATATATATATATATTTTTTTTTTTTTGGTGGGCTCGGTGCCCATAGCACAGTGGTTACAACACCAGCCAAATACACTGAGGCTGGTGGGTTTGAAACCGGCTCAGGCTTGCCAAACAAAGTGACAACTACAAAAAAAAAAAAAAAAATAGCCAGATGTGTAGTAGGCGCCTGTAGTCCCAGCTACTTGGGAGGCTGAGACAAGGGAATCGCTTAACCCCAAGAGTTTGAGGTTGCTGTGAGCTGTGATGCCATGGCACTCTACGAAGGGCAACACTCTGTCTCACAAAAAAAGAAAAGATTTTTTTCTGGTCACACCTGCAATCCTATCACTGTGGGAGGCAGATGTGGGTTGATAGCCTAAGCTCAAGAGTTGAATCCAGCCTGAGCAAGAGCGAGACCCCCATCTGCAAAACTAGCTGGCTGGCATTGTGGCGGGTGTCTGTAGTCCCAGCTATTTGAGAGGCTGAGGCAAGAGGATCTCTTGAGCCTGAGAGTTTGAGCTTGCTGTGTGCTTATGATGTCATGGCATTCTACCAAGGGTGACAGAGTGAGACTCTTTCTCAAAAAAACAAACAAAAAAAATAGCTTAATTGTATTTGATAGTTTGCTAATAGTTTGTTTTGGGTTAAGAATTTAAAGATTTCTTGGATTGCTTTTTATCTTCTGCAATGTTTAGATTATAGATTAATGGGAAGTGGAATTTACACGCTATTACAAAATTAAGGACTACAGACTTGTAGTCCATGTGTTTAGTAATGTCAATATAAACTTCAGATGAGATTAAGTTAAACAAAGAGTTATAGTTCTGTATCTTTTCAGGTAGAACATTATTTTGTAGTTTAGTTAACAAAGTGTAATCATTATCATATAATATATAATCCACACAATTAAAAGCAGACAGGAGACATCACTGTTTATAATCTATTGCTTTCGATTGACATGATTAAATGGGTTTATCAAAATGTCTTCTTGGGCTGATGAAAATGTTCTTCATTACCATGTGGCTGACCTTAGTTTGATTGCCAGTCACTCAATCTGTAGACAAGCAGAGGCTTTCTATAGTATTGTTGATAACACAGTGTTTATTGGAGACTGACAACATCACATAACATTAAAGCAGTTTTTCTAGTTGGCCTTGTAGATTTCAGTTAAGTTTTAATAATGCTATTTCTTGTGTTGGAATAGTAAGAAAGAAAAATTCAAAGGCAAACAAAAGACACATTGGGAAGGAGGGGCAAATGATAATTTCCACTGATGTAATAAAATTCTTGTTAGTGTGCATTTTATTATGACCAAACTTAAAAGCCAGGGTTCACTTCTTACAGTTTATTTATCCAACATATTTTTCTATAAAATTAGAGGTTTTTAAAAAATAATATATCTTAAATGATTGCTTAGGAGGCAGTTTTAAAAACCAAAATAAAATCCATGTAGAACCTCAAAAGCTAATGGTAATAATTATTTTTAATTTGAGATTTTTCATTTTGCGTTTTACTAGATAAAATAATTTTTGACATCTTAAATGTATAGTGGAGCTGAAAAATAATTCCCTAGTGAGTTACACAGCATTTCATATTATTAAAAATAGACAAACTTGGTTTGACGCCCATAGCTCAGTGGTTAGGGCACTGGCCACATACACGAGGGCTATTGGATTAGAACCTGGCCAGGGCCTGCTAAACGACCATGACAACAACAACAAAAAAATAACCGGCGTTGTGGCCGGCACCTGTAGTCACAGCTGCTTGGGAGGCTGAGGCAAGAGAATTGCTTAAGCCCAACAATTTGAGGTTGCTGTGAGCTGTGATGCCATGGCACTCTACTGAGGGTGACATAGTAAGACTCTGTCTCAAATAAATAAATAAATAGTAAATAAATAAAGATAGACAAAACTTGATATGTACTAGACTATAATGAATCAAATTGATTTGTTTTTGCAGTATTTTATTATAGTTGGTGGATTCATAGAAATCTTATTTGTATTTGTAGCCTAATTTATAATCTAAAAAAGGAGAAAACTAAAGGTAATTTATGATTCTTAGGACTGTATTTGGGACTTGGCAGATGAATAGAATAACTCTTTGATATTGGTAGAGAAATGAGCTGGTTTATCTTACTCCCATCCCTTTCTTATCTCAGGTGTAAGTTTTTTTTTTTTTTTGAGACAGAGTGTCATTATGTCACCCTTGGTAGAGTGCTGTGGCATCACAGCTCACAGCAACCTCAAACTCTTGGGCTAAGTGATTCTCTTGTCTCAGCCTCCCAAGTAGCTGGCACTACAGGCGCCCGCCAGGTGCCCGCCACAACACCAGGCTATTTTTTTGTTGCAGTTGTCATCGTTGTTTAACAGGCCTGGGTCGGGCTCGAACCCGGTGGCTGGCACCCTACTCACTGAGCTATAGGTGCTGAGCCAAGATATAAGATTTCTTAAAAAGTGGTATGTTTTATTTAGGTACTTGTTTGATATTTGTTTTATTGTTGTTTTCTCTGATGTGCATTCTATAGATGTTGGAGAATGGAGGGGGTTAGAGAATAAACTGCCTGTTAATTGCAATAATTGTGATATGGGCTGCTCTGAATTCCACCATTGCAATTCTAGCACAGTGGCAAATGTTAGTTTTTTAATTTAGTATCAGTTTTCTCTCAAGACACTAGATGACGTTAGTATTATATAGCATCACTCCTAAACAAAATATTGTAATAACCAAATCAGAAAAGTAGTATAATTGGGCAGCGCCTGTGGCTCAGTGAGGGTGCTGGCCCCATATACTGAAGGTGGCGGGTTTGAACCTGGCCCTGGCCAAACTGCAACAACAACAACAACAACAACAACAACAAAATAGCCGGCCATTGTGGTGGCCACTTCCCAACTACTTGGGAGGCTGAGGCAAGAGAGTGGCCTAAGCCCAGGAGTTGGAGGTTGCTGTGAACTGTGACGCCACAGCACTCTTCTAAGGGAGATAAAGTGAGACTCTGTCTCTAAAAGAAAAAAACAGAAAAGTAATAAGATTATAATTCATTTCTCCTGGCCAAAAAATCAAGATATGAGAAAAAATTAGATTCCAGTCCCAAGTTGGTCTAAGGCCTTAGATTTTTCATTTATAAAATGGGAAGTATGTTTCAAATTGTCAGTGGTTGTAAAAATTTGGTAAGCAACAGAGCGAGCTCTATTACATACATAAGTGCAAATTACACAGCACTATAATTGAAATGATTTATAGGCCTGGCATGGTGGCTCACACCTGTAATCCCAGCACTGTGGGAGGCCGAGGTGAGAGTGGATTGCCCTGAGCTCACAGGTTCGAGACCAGCCTCAGCAAGAGCAAGAGCCTGTGTCTAAAAGAATAACTGGGTGTTGTGGCGGGTGCCTGTAGTCCCAGCTACTTAGGAGGCTGAGGCAAGAGAATCACTTGAGTGTAAGAGTTTGAGGTTGCTGTGAGCTATGATGCCATAGCACTCTACCAAGAGTGACAAAGTGAGACTCTGTTCCCCCTAAAAAAGGAAATGATTCGTAGATGCTAACAAAGACTGCTAGTAATTCTTTTCATTCAATTTTCACTTTTATAACAACTTTTCAAGGACACAGGCCTATTTTGATGCATTTTTATGATAAATGAGAAAAATCAAGGTATTTCGAATTGGTAAGAAAGTTGAGGTGTTTAGAAGAATTATGTAGAATGTTTGAGTTAAACAGTAAGTACTCTGACTCTGAAGATTGTGGTATTCCTTCTACTATATAGCTATTAGACTCCTAACAGAAATACATAAAGCTTTATTCCAAAGTAACCTTCTTTTTCTTTTTTTGATACAGAGCCTCAAGCTGTCGCCCTGGGTAGAGTGCTGTGGCATCACAGCTCATAGTAACCTCCAACTCCTGGGCTCAAGCTATTCTCTTGCCTCAGCCTCCCAAGTAGCTGGGACTACAGGCACCCGCCACAACACCTGGCCATTTTTTGGTTTTAGCTATCATTGTTGTTTGGCAAGCCCAGGCTGGATTCGAACCCGGCAGCTCTTGTATGTGGCTGGTGCCTTAGTCGCTTGAGTTACAGGTGCTGAGCCCAAAGTCACCTTTTTAAGAGGTGAGGAGATTCCTTTTACCTGTTTGTTTGTTTGAGACAGGGTCTCATTCTGTTGCCCAAGTTAGAGAGCAGTGCTGTTATTATAACTCATTATAACCTCAAACTCCTGGGCTTAAGTGATTCTCTCGCCTCAGACTCCTGAGTAGACAGAACTACAGGCATGTATCATCACACATGGCTAGTTTCCTTCTTATTGTTCTTGTTGTTTTATTTTATTTTTAATTTTTTGTAGAGATCAGACTTGCTGTTACTCAGGCTGATCTAGAACTTCTGACCTCGAGCAATCCTCCTGCCTCAACCTCCCAAGGAGCTATCACAAGTGTGAAAGGAGATTTCTTTTTAAAATCTTGTACCTTGTCATTATATAGTCTTTGAAGAACATTTGCTTTTCTTATTTCCCTTATTGTAAGTCTTTTTAGGAATTCTTATGAAATGTCATTATGTGAATTCACTTAGTTACAGTATATAAATTATTTAACAAAATGTAGATATAAAATAATGTGTTCTTACTGACAAGCCATTTTATTATTAATTTTTGATGAAAACTATAGATAAAGAAAACTATCTCAAACCATGTCCTGTTTTTAAAAAACCCTTATTGGCTTGATTTTATTGCCACTAGGGGGTGCTTGGTAATTGAGTCTTTGCATATACAATATCTTTCTTGGGGAAAAAAAAGGACTCAACCTAAGAGCAGCAAAATTTACCATATCAGCACCTACAATTATAATTAGTAAATTAGAATGAATTTAAAGTAAATTATACTTTTTTGAAAACAGTATTTCAAGCTTCCTGAGAATTTAAGAGCAAAATCAAAATCTTTGTAACAGTTGAAAAGCATTTTAAACCTTTTTGAAAATAAATATAAATTAGATTTCACTAATTCGTTGAAAGCTAATGTATTGTAGCTGTGTGGTATAACTGTAAATTATAGTACAAATTATAGTAAAATTAGAAAAGGGGAGAGACTGTTAATTATGTTTCATGTCATTATAGAAAAGGTTCATTCCATTAATGATTTATTGAGTACCTGATATATAAAAACAAGCTGTGTCCTCAGGGAGCTTGTAAGCTATTAAGGATGTTAGGCTTTTCTTTTCTTTTCTTTTTTTTTTTTTTTTTAATTAAATTGTAGCTGTGTACATTAATGCAATCATGGGGTACAATGTGCTGGTTTTATATACCATTTGAAATATTTTCATCAAACTGGTTAACATAGCTTTCACTGCATTCTTAGTTATTGTGTTAAGACATTTATATTCTATACCTAGTAAATTTCACATGTACCCTTGTAAGATTCACCATGGGTATGGTCCCACCACTTACTCTCCTTCCACCCATCATCTCCCCTCCTTTCCCCTCCCCTCCCTCTCCTCTTTCCCCTCCTTCTTGGGCTATAATTGGGATATAGTTTTCATAAGAAAGCTATAAATAGGTTTCATAGTAGGGCCTAGTACATTGGATACTTTTCCTTCCATTCTTGAGATACTTTGCTAAGAAGAATATGTTCAGCTCCATCCATGTAAACATGAAAGAGGTAAAGTCTCCATCTTTCTTTAAGGCTGCATAATATTCCATGGTGTACATATACCACAATTTATTAATCCATTCATGGACATGGGCTTCTTCCATGACTTAGTAATTATGAATTGGGCTGCAATAAAACATTCTGGTACAAATATCTTTGTTATAATGTGTTTTTTGGTCTTCTGGATATATACCTAGTAGAGGAATTGTAGGATCAAATGGCAGGTCTATTTTAGATCTCTAAGTGTTCTCCAAACGTCTTTCCAAAAGGAACATATTAGTTTACATACCCACCAGCAGTGTAGAAGTGTTCCCTTTTCTCCACATCCACGCCAACATCTCTGGTTTTGGGATTTTGTGATGTGGGTTAATCTTACTGGAGTTAGATGCTATCTCAAAGTAGTTTTGATTTACATTTCTCTGATGATTAAGGGTGATGAGCATTTTTTCATATGTCTGTAGGCCAT
>CAUYON010095190.1:0-35969 GCA_963573935.1 Arctocebus calabarensis
TTTGTGAAATGTCCTTTTGGGTGTTTTGCCCATTTTAAATACTGAGTTACGGGTTTCTTTCTTTCTTTCTGTTATTTATTTATTTATTTATTTGCTGCAATTGGGTTATAGTCTTAATATGGAACCTTTAAATTAGCTTTTCATAGTGGTGGCTCTAATTACTGTTCCACCAACAGTGTACAAGGGTTCCCCTTTCTCAACATCCTTGCCAACAGTAATTGTTTCCTGTCTTTTCCATAAAAAGCATGTTAACTGGGATTAGATGTTATCCATAGTTCTGATTTGCATTTCTCTGATGACTAATGATGTTAAGCATTTTTCATACACTTGTGGGTACTTGTTTGTCTTCTTTAAAAAATGCCTATTCAGATTCTTTGTCCATTTTTAATTAGATTATTTGATTCTTTCCTACTGAGTTGTTGAAACTACTTATAGGCTAGTTACTAAACCTTTGTCAGATGAGAAGTTTGCCAGTCTTTGCTCCCATTCAGTGGGTTGTCTCCTCACTTTGTTGTCTACTTTACTGTGCAGATGTTTTTTAGTTTAAAGTGATCTCATTTGCTAACTTTTATTTTTGTTATGTGTAATTTGGAGTATTACTCAAGAAGTACTTGCTCAGACCAATGTCCTGAAGCACTTCTCCAAAGTTTTATTTTAGTAGTTTCATAATTTCAGGACTTAGATTTAAGTTTTTAATCTATTTTAATTTAATTTTTATATGGCAAGAGTTAAGGGTCTAGTTTCATTTTTCTACATATGCATATCCAGTTTTCCCAGCACCTTTGATCGAGAGGGCTATCCTTACTCCATTGTATCTCTTTGATCTCTTTGACCACTTTGTCAAGGATAAATTTAGTATGGATGTGTGGATTTATTTCTGGGTTCTCTGCTCTGTTCCATTGGTCTATGTGTTTGTTTTATACTGGAATTGTGCTGTTTTGGTTACTACAGCTCTGAAGTATAATTGGAAGTCAGGTAATGTGATTCCTACAGCTTGGTTCTTTTTGCTCAGAATGGCTTTGACTATTCTGCTTCTTTAGTGGTTCCATATAAATTTTAGGACTTTTTTTCTGAATCTGTGAAGAATGTCATTGGTATTTTCATGGGGGTTTGCATTGGATCTGTAGATTGCTTTGGGTAGTATGGCTATTTTAACAATATTTGTTTTTCCAATCCACCTGCATGGAATATCTTTGCATTTCTCTCTTCATTTTCCTTCCTTCCTTCCTTCCTTCCTTCCTTCCTTCCTTCCTTCCTTCCTTCCTTCCTTCCTTCGTTCCTTCCTTCCTTCCTTCTTTTTTCTTTTAATGAGACAGAGTCTAACTGTCGCTTTGCCTAGAATTGAGAATCATTGTCTTAAGTCTTAGGTTATTGAAGCCACATCAGCATTGAGAATTCTCCAAGCCCTGGAATGCTGTGATTCTCACAAACGCCTGGTGATATTGCACTGGTGGACTTGGGTAAGATATAAGAGAATCCCCTAGATTACCAGGCAAAATCTATCACTCTCTGTGCTGGGATACTAGAGTAGGGACAGGAGTGACATGGACACTCCCTCATCGGCAATAGCAGGAGATCATACCTAAAGTCAACCTATTCTTACCCAAAGTCAATGGTGACTGTTGCCTGACTACCTCTTAAGTATATTCAGAACCCAAAGGCTCTTTAGTCAGGAGGTGGTGAATTCTGCCATAACTGTTCTTTCCCTTCTAAGTTAGCATGTTTCTTTCTGTCCTAACTGGATCCAACAATGCCATTTAGAAACTAAGGCCTGGATCCAGGGGTTTCAAGGGACTGTTTAGTCCTTTGTTTTACCCTGACTGATCTGGTACCTAGGTTGGAAAACGGAGTCCTCTGAGCTCTTTTCTTTCCTTTCCCCAATGAAAGAAGATTTCCCCTTAAAAATTCCACCTGGAATTTGGGGAAGGAGAACACAGGAACTGGCTTGGTACATAGCTGCTGATGTTTTACTGGGTCACGTGCATTCTAGGTAAACCAGCTCTGAGCCACAAGTCATAGGAATAGCCCAAGGACTTCAACCTTTGTGGCCTGACTATGTTAGGAATTTACTCCAGGTCTCAGGCTTCTTTTTGTGGGGCTAGCTAGAAATTAGTTTTGGAGGAAGAGGATTTTCCTCCACGGGCATTGGCAGACTTCTGTCCTGTGCTGTGTTCCCCTTGCCATGGTGGCCCTGAGTTTCAATGCAACCTCCTACAACCATTTCATTCTCCCTCCTCTGGGCACACATATTCTCTGTCTCTCTGGAGTGGAGCATGGCACTGCTGGGGGAATGGAGGAGAGAATCAGGCAATGTAAGATTGGCTTTCTTCCCTCTTCAGTGCCTCTTCCTTGATACGATGTTAAAATTGGGTAGTGTGATTCCTCTCATGATATTTGGTTCTTCTGAAGGTGCTTGTTTGGCTTGATAGTTGTTAATTAGGTGTTCCTGCAGAGGGAGAATCACTGGAGATTTCCATTTAGCCATCTTGCTCTGCCTTAATGTAATCATTTTATCTTTCTAACTCCATTTACAAAGTAATAAAAATATAGAAAAATATTTATGAATGAATATACCATTACAATATTGTTTAAAGTGATGATTCAATTCATTTTCTAGTAATGCCATTTCTAGATAGATAAGTTATAGCAAATTTTTAATTTTTTGCATTTTGAAAATTTATAGGTATTAGGTTATAGTATTCTGACATATATTAAGAGAAAAAACAAAAAAGAAATTGTATAAGTTTGTACTAGGTTCTACTATGAATAAAAGAAATTCGAAATAAAAATGGCTTCAACACAAGATAAATTATTTTTTTTCTAATTAAGGTTAGGAGACAAGTAGCCACTACTGGTGGTTCAGGTTCATGAAAATCTCAGGGACCCAATCTCATTCTATCACATCATTTCACCATGAATAAAATGTGAACTTCATTTTTGTGGTGTTATCACATTCACATTTGAGAAGAAGATGGTATTGAGTAATAATTCTTCATCATCTAGCCTTTCTGCAAATATTTTGAGAAAAGAAGTCAATTTTTAGAATAATTTTATAAGCAAGCACTCTTAGAAAGATAAAATGGTCACTCCAGAGAGATTTAGAAACATGTTTCCTCTCCAAAGACATTACCTTAGATATTCAGAGACATTCCAGGATAGGAAAGTGTTTTTCCTATTAGCGAGAAAATGTCATTTATAACCAGAATAATAAGGTAATATCTTTATTGGGGGAAAATTATAAGATTAGTAGTTTCTACTAGATGAGTGTCCCTCAGCAGTTATACAGATCTGTGTGCATACTATCTTTCTGGGTCTTCCGTGCAATGTCCTCCTGTATTTGGGGATGAGGTTAGGAGCCCTGAAGTGAGCCTGAAGCTCATGCTGTCTCTGTTCATTGACTACAGACCAACTGTATAGATCCATTCAAACTTACTGTTTCTTACCAACCTAATTTATGGAAGTGTGGCAAGTCATCCTGGGATCTTGCTGCTTCTAAGGAATCACTTGATTGCTTGATGTAGATCTAAAAAGATGAAAAAAGGCAAAGCATGAATAAGAAGGGTTCCCAGAACCCTACCATGGGATTAGTCAAGAAGTCACACAAAATTCTAAGGGAAGTTGGGAATTTTAGTATTTATCATGGATATGTAACCAGCAAAATTCTTAGTAGTTTTATTGTGGAAAAGTAAGCTGATACTACAGGACAACTAGCTGGCTATTGTCCTATTGCACTAATTATGCTTAAAAGGAAAATAGGAACGAACTGGCAAGAAAACAATGCAGAGAAAAATAAAAAACTAAATGTATTTTCTCTGTATATTCACAAACAAACAAATATCAAGAGATATGAATAATATAAATTAGTCAATTGTCTATAATGAACAATAAATGAAGAATATTAAGTCAAATGTTTAGAATCAAGTCCTGTATTCCTTAATGACCAGGATATGTGCTGAGGAATTCTTTATTTGGCAATTTTATCCTTGTGTAAACATCACAAATAATACTTACACAAACCTAGATTGGATAAACTACTACATACCTAGGCTATGTGGTATAGCCTATTGCTTCTAGCCTAAAAACTAATACTACATGTTGCAGTATAAAAACTATACACAACTCTATATGGGCAAGAGACTTCAATGGAAACTTCTCTGAAGAAGACAGGCACGTGGCTTCTAAACACATGACAAAATGCCCATAATCTTCAATCATCAGTGAAATGCAAATCAAAACCACTTTGAGATATCACCTAACTGTAGTAAGATGAGCCCCCAGCATAAAATCCCCAAACTGCAGATGTTGGCATTGATGCAGAGACAAGGGAACACTTCTTCACTGCTGTTGGGAATGCAAGCTAATACTACCTTTTTGGAAAGAATTTTGGAGAATACTGAAGGAACTAAAAGTAGACCTATAACTTGAGTCTGCAATTCCTCTACTAGGCATATACTCAGATGATCAAAAATCATTTTACAATAAAGACATTTGCATCAGAATATTTATTACAGCCTAATTCCTAGTTACCAAGGGATGGAAACAGCCCAAGTGCCCATTGACCCACGAATGGATTAACAAATTGTGGTATATGTACACTATGGAATATTATGCAGACATAAAAAGATGGACACTTCACCTCTTTTTTGTTTACCTAGAAGAAGGTAGAACATATTCTTACTAAAGTATCTCGAGAATGGAAAAATAGTATCCAATGTACTCAATACTACTATGAAATCAATATATAATCACCTACACATTCATACAAATGGTAGAACATAACTATAGTCCAGAAAGTAAAAGGGAAGAGAAAAGAGAGGGGAGGTGAAGGGAAGGCCGGGAGGAGGGTAGGTATTTGGGGAGACCTCAGCTTATGTGCATAATGCAATGGTACATTTCAAAACTATTAAGAAAAAAGTGCAATTGTCTTACCTCAACAAATAAGTAAGCGAGGTGATGGATGTGTTCATCAGTTTGACGTAAGCATTTCACATTGTACCAAATCAGTACACTGAACCACATAAATGCATCAATGTACACAGTTATGATTTAATAAAAAAATAAAATAATGCAAAAATTAAACATAGAAAGCTACAGTAAGACAAACAAACAACAATAGTATTATGATATTATGGGGCCACCATCATATATGTAGCCCATTATTGACCAAGAAATTATTATGGGTACCTGACCAGAATAGACTTTAAACTTCAGTCAGATTTTAGGAAAAGTGTTAAAACAAAGAGTAAATACAAAGGCTGACAGCTTTATAGTAAGAAATTTTTTTAAAGCTGAACTTTCAGCCAGTGTGTCTTCTGGGAAATATCTAGTTGACACTCAGGACAAAGGATGTTGTCAGAATATACATGAATGGGATATAAGAAAACAAATGTGTTAAGAATCTTAAGACATTAGGGCACTACTTGAAGAATGTGATCATTAGTTTTGGTAAAAATTGATTTGAATAGCTCCAGAGAGTTGACCCGGCCTCTTTGATATATCGATTATATTGAGCCAAAGGCCACTGAGAACCAGCAGATAAAAGAAAAGTTTCTCTTTCATAAAGACAATTTACATTTATTAAGGAAATTTCTACTTGTTAAAGGTATCTCCCTCTCCCTGTACCAGGAAAGGAGGACTCTTAACAACTATTATCAGTGAAGAATAATCTTAAAATGAAATGTGTATAACAGACATTACTGAACAATTTGTATTTACCAGACTTTTTTGGTCACCTTTCTAGAACTTTTCCATACAGAACCCCAAGCCCCTTTTCCTTTAGCTAGGATGGTGTGGTATAGAAGCCCAAGTTCTAACCATCCCTTTGGGTTACTCATTGCTGTCTGCAGTTGTTCGCCTCATTCTCAGAGCGATGGTGTGTTGAAAAAAGACAGTTCAATAGTTTCCAAAAGGGAATAAAGTACTCGCTATGCTCATGGTGTACCCACCACGGACACACAGTTCCTGGCACTACGGAGAGATCCTCTCACCTCTTCTGTGTTTCCCCTTCACTCTGGTTCTGCTCCAGGACCCCTTCCTCAGTTTCTCTTGGAAACGCCTTTCCCGACCGAGTCTCCCTGCTTCAGCTTTCCCAACACTTTTTTTTTTTTTTCCGTAGATGATCTGCATGTGAATTTTATATGTTGGCCTGAATGTTGCCTTTTCCCTAGTTTCTGTAGGTCTGTTAGATTCACTGCCATTCTCCAAATAGTGTAACCAAAACCCTAAGAAGAAAACCAACAAGGTTACGTTATTTCAGAATGTCAAGGATGGGGAGGAAGGGTTGGTTTGAGTGGACAACTGAAGTAGTTCCAGACCAAATTTGTTTGTAGCAAGAGGGTGAGCGGTGGAAATGGGTAAAGGAGGCTGGTACAAATACATGCACTTCAGCAAAGTGTTAACAAGTGTCTATTTTTCTTATTTCAATACTTTGAGTTCCACTGTCCCCATAAGTGAGTGCACAGACATGGGAAGTTTCTCATTGTGCAGAATGAAAGTTAGTCCCAGGAAAAACAATTCAGTAAAGCACTTTCAAATTTCTGAAAACAAAACAAGCAAAAATAAACAAGCAAACAACAAACTCCAGGTTTATACAAAGGTTTTGCTAAACTAGCAAAAACAATATGAGGAAGGCTGTGCCAGAGAAAATGACATTATTTCATTTGAGTAAAATCTTGTTTGGAAACTAAAGAGGGCCTCTGTGCATCCCCTTTAAACCTGTTAATGTGTCTTCCTTGGAAAGCTAATACAGCAGTGATATAGATTTGGAACTGAGGGTGGTTTGTTTTTAAAAGTAGATGAGTCTTATTTACTTTGAAAGTAGATGTCTTGCAGATTTTTATTTACTTAAATATATATGTTTATATCACCTTATAATGTGACTTGATTTAAATTGGATACTAATAAGAATATCTGTCTAGATGATAAGAAATTAATCAGGATTTCTTTGAATGACTTTTTCCCCTTTGAGGTTACTGGAATTATACATCAACAATTCTGAGGGGTGGGGGCAGAGAGATAGAGAGAGAGTGAGACAAAAAATGAATGGGACAGAAAGAGAGGAGGTAAGTCTGGTAGCTTACTCAAAGATATATTTAAATATTCTAAGCAATTTCTCAGGTCATTATGAAGAGGAAGCAAAAAAGTACTAAAAGTGTCACACATCAGATTTAGACCTTTGGTGGTAGTGATTTTGTTTTATTTTCTGTAATTAAACCTGTTTACTCATTTTCTGAAATTTTGCAGCAGGTATCAAGGCAGTTTAAAAAACCTAATTGTGCTGAATAAATTTAGAAGGATGTAATCTTGTTATTAATTGTCATTCATTTGTTTTATTTGCATATCATAATGGCCTTATCTATTTTCCAATTAGTTTCTCCTGTTTTTAGGTATCGGGTGATTCCAACAGAAAAATCTCAATGTATTTTATTATGGGTTTGGTAAAAGTGCCCGATCTAGCAGATAATTACACATTCCAAGACACGTTTATAGGCTTTTATTTCATAGCCCATGAAGCTCAATATTTCTTGAATTTTATAGTCCATGAAATAAAGAGCTGGTGTAGCAATAAGTTAAACCATTTAGGTTTCAAAAATGAATGTTAATTCTGAGATGCATTATGCTATAGGCAAATTGTCTAATGAGTTTGAGAGTAATTTTATTTTTATATATTTAGAACAGACTCTTCATCATATAAATAAATTTTTACTCGAGGAAAAGTCTAACGACAAAGAAATCTGGCAAAATGAGGAATGAATTTTTATCTGTGATTTCAGTCATAATATAGACAGGCTTACATCTGACCCTCCAGAGTTCATTTTTGAGCTATATAACCTATGGTTAGATTTGAAGAAAACCTTGAACTACTATCAAATGCAGAATGTATAAAGAGTAAAAGTAATAATAATAATAAAAGCATCAACTGCAGACTATAAAATCATGGGGTATTCATTCCTAGAATGGATCTTATCTTGAATGGAGGCTAAGTATCTCTTATACCCTGTGTGAGAGGAATGAGCTTCTGTGGAAAATGCAGATTTATGTGAAAATAGACATAGGTACTGCAATGCCGCCTATACCTTAAAGCAGTGTTAGCAGTGTTTCTTAAAGTGTGTTCCATGGAACACTAGCTTCGTTGGAAAAATGAAAAGAATCTTGTGAAAGAGAATATTGTGACTAAAAAATCAACACTGCTTTAAACCAATTTAAATGTTTTTGAGGCAGGATTTATAAGAAATTTATATATGCAATGTTCAGGGAAATGCACAAGAGGGTCCCACACCTTGTACCATTTTTCAAACCCATGTAACTCTGGCACTTATTGTCCATAGAGCTTAACCCAAGAGTAATTTTCTATACAATACCTTTAGTGAAAAGGTGAATTAAGGATTCTACGGATTCCCTTACTTCCTGGCTGTTCAGTTAAGAATCCTTCACCAATAAAGGAGACTCTCTTTTAGCCTAATGTAACTTAGATTTAAAGAAATAATTTTGTGGGAATGTTAAGAAAAGCTGTTTTCTCTGCTCTTTCTATCTCATGCTATCCACAAATCAGTCAATTATTTAAGTAAAGTATTGAGAGCATGCCATATATTATACATACAAATGTATTGAGTACTGAAAGGAAAATAAAAGGGATATATAACTTGATAGCAGTTTTTCTGAGACTCGCTATGTCTTCTACCAAATTTCTGGTATCTCTGATATCACCCATTTGAACCCCTCCAAGGCCAGTAAGAAAATTTTGCTGAGCCTTAAGCACCCTTTGAGGATTTACATATACTTAGAACTTCCAGTGGTCCTAACTGGAACCCTCTCACTGCCCTTTTTTGAAGCTGAAGTAATATTATGGGAATAATAAAGAAAGAATTCTGTTTTTTTACCACCAAATTTCCTATTTACAGATGATTCTATCAACGGGTAGCATTAACCAGGCTCTGGAATCGAGGTCAACAATTTAGGCTTCACATATTATCCTTCTGTTTAATAATTGTGTGATTGTGTGGGTATCACGTAACTTGTTTGGGTTCAGGCTATTCATCTGTATAATTATGTTAATAATTATGTTAACTATATTCACGATATGTCTATCACATAAGAAAGCAGATTTAATTTTTTTTAAATAGAGAGATTTTTTTCTTAAGCAAATGAAATATTATTCAGAAATCCAATTAATAGGCTTGGCACCTGTGGCTCAAGCGGCTAAGACACCAGCCACATATACCTGAGCTGGCGGGTTCGAATCCAACCTGGGCCCACCAAGCAACAATGACAACTGCAATCAAAAAATAGCTGGGCGCTGTGGCAGGAGCCTGTAGTCCCAGCTACCTGGGAGAAAGAGGCAGGAGAATCTCTTGAGCCCAGGAGTTGGAGGTTGCTATGAGCTGTGATTTCACAGCACTCTACTCAGGAAATCCAAATAATAAAAGACATAAAGCAATTTGTTCTGGATGAAAAGGGTATGGCAGGTAGCATTGAATAAAGGCAATGTCCTAGCAGAATCTCTCTGCCAGGTCTGTGGTCTTGGAAATTCAATGAATGAATTCATGAGCCACCAGGAGTAAACAACACAATAGTTTTTATTAGAGATGAGAAAAAGGAAAGAAGAGAGCTTCTTGAGAAGAGGGGTGGGTGGCCTGTTTCTGCTTTCTATCTGGGGGTTTATAGGTAGCTTTTCTCACCCTGCAGGCAGGAGCTTTGGAGATATGGAATATATGTCCAAAATATGTCACAACCATTTGGGGCCAAGGGCCTGTGGGCAGAAGTTAATTTTAAAATTGCCATTTTGTAGGAATGCAGTCTCTTCAGCCGTTCTGGAGTGACAGCTGAGATGGAACATTGATCACGCTGCCTTATGAGCCCGTGTTAGGTTCAGAAAATGGAGTCTATGTTCAGCCCCAGGTAAAGGGAACCTGTGTCACTGAAACTGACTCAACCTCAAATTTCCCTTTTTCTCTCCTGCCTGCTCTCACCACAGGCTATCTTCATAACAACTTCGCATATCAGGAGGTCTCAAAATTATTCTTCAAAATACATTGCCATGTTAATATTATCATATATGTATAATTTCTCCACATAATGAAAGAGTAAATAAATTAGTGGTATTATGTTGCTATTTTAGTGAGGCAAAACTGTTCTCCAAACATTTTCTGGAATTCAATTCCTTCAAAACATTGTTTTTGATAATATCTAATGCCTAGGGCAGAGGGCAAGCATATTCATTCTTTTTAATTACATTCTTATAATACATAGTTTTAATCATGCATGAGAACCATTATCAGAATTCTAAACTGCCCTAAATATAACCCTTGTTAATACTTGTACATGTACCTGTATATGTAGACATCTGAAAAAAGATCAAATATGGTAATAGTTCTCATTTTCAAAATATAGAGATTTAGTAATGATGATTTCTTATTTTTTTAAATTTTCATTATCATTTTAAAAATTTCAGAATATTACATGAGTACTAATGTTTTTGCCACATGAATTGCTTTTGTACAGTTTAAGTCAAAATGTTAACAATGCAAGAAAAAGGTAAAATGAGTTAATTCAAGCTGTTCAAACAGTGACCACTTCCATATCAAAATTACTGCTTCAAATATTATTCCATTGGCACCTGTGGCTCAAGCGGCTAAGACACCAGCCACATATACCTGAGCTGGAGGGTTCGAATCCAACCTGGGCCCACCAAGCAACAATGACAACTGCAATCAAAAAATAGCTGGGTGCTGTGGCAGGAGCCTGTAGTCCCAGCTACCTGGGAGAAAGAGGTAGGAGAAGCTCTTGAGCCCAGGAGCTGGAGGTTGCTATGAGCTGTGATTTCACCAAGAAGATAATAGGCTAAGTAATCTGAAAAAGTATTCTTTTTCTGTTTGAATTCTCTCTTTTTTAGCCAGCACTCAGCTAGTGGGCACTGAACACGTAAAGTGTGATTTTACTCATCCTCTTTACCCCCTCCCACTTGTTTGATTTCCCTTCCAATTTTACTCCCATAGTATTGATTGATTAGTTTCATTTTAATAGAGAGTACATGTTGCTTTTCCATTCTTGCAATACTGCACTTAAGAGATTGAGAAAAAGGTAAAATAAGCTAATTCAAGCTGTTCAAACAATGATCACTTCCACATCAAAATTACTGCTCAAAAATTATTCCATATACACCAAGAATATTATGGACTGTCTGAAAAACCATTTTTGTTTGAATGTGTGTTTGAATTCTCTCTATTTTAGCCTACTGCTGAAGGGCTAGTTTCTTTCTTTTTTTATATATAACTAGATTTAGAGGATACAAGTAATTTTCTCTTACATGACTAAATTGCATAGTGGAGACATTTAGGTTTTTAATATACGATCACCTAATTAGTGTACATTGTATCCTAGAGGCAATTTTTATCCCACATTTCCTTTTCTACCCCCCCCGAGTTTCCACTGTCCATTCAGCCACTCTGTATGATCATGCATACTGATTGCTTAGCTCCCACTTTTAAGTGAGAACATGCGGTATTTGTTTTTAGGTTCTACTTCACTTAGAATTATGGCCTTTAGTTTCATCCAAGTCTCTGCAAAGACATATTTCTTTCTTTTGATGCTGAGTAGTATTCTAAGGTATATATATGTCACATTTACTTGAACACTCATCTGTTAGTGAGGACTTAAGTTGTTTCAATATCTTTGCACTCGTAAATTATACTATTATAAACATGAGTACATGTGTCTTTTTGTTATAATGACGTCTTTTCTTTGGGTAGATTCCCAGTGGTAAGCATGCTGAATTACATGATAGATCTACTTTTAGGTTTTTGAAAAAAAAAAAAATCACCATATTGTTTTGCATAATAGTTGTGCTAATTTACATTTTCACAACAGTGTAAAAGCATTCCCTTTTCCCTGCCTCCACACCAACATCTATTGTTTTCTGATTTTTTGGTAATAACCATTTTGATAGGGTTAAGGTGGCATCTCATAGTAGTTTTAATTTGTATTTCCCTAATGATTAGCAATGTTCAGAATTTTTTCATGTTTGTTGTTCATTTATTTCTGTTTTTAAAAATGTCTGCTCATGTCTTTTCTCTACTGTTTAATGGGGTTGTTTGCTGTTCTCTTGCTGATCTCTTTGGGTTCATAATAGATTTTGGGTATTAGGCCATTGTCAGATAGATAGATTGTGGATCTTTTCTTTAGGTTGTGTATTTATTCCATCAGTTATTTTGTTTGCAGTGCAGACAATTTTTAATTCATTTGAGTCACACTTATTTTTGTTTTTGTTGTATTTGCTTTGGCGTCTAGTCCTATGTTCTTTACTTAGGCTAATGTCAAGAATAGTTTTTCTAAGTTTTCTTCTAATATTCTTGTGGTATCAGGTCTTACATTTAAGTTTTTAATCCATTTTGAGTTAATTTTTGTGTATGGTGGGAGAAAGAGATTCAGTTTTGTTTTTCTGCACGAATCTATTCAATTTTCTAAGCACCGTTCATGAATGAGTTGTCTTTTCCAATGCCTTTGTCTGCCTTTTTGAGAATCAGATTGTTGTAGGTATTTATTTATGTAGGTTTTATCTCTGACATCTCTGTTCTGTTCCATTGGCTTATCTGTTACTTTATATCACTACCAGGCTGCTTTTGTTCCTCTTGATATGAAGTGTAGTTTGAAGTTAGGCAATGTAATGCCTCTAGATTTTTTATTTTGTTTAGAATTCTTCTGGCAATTTGTGCTATTTTTGTTCCATATGAATTTTAGGTTTCTTTTTTTTAGTTCTGAAAAATTATATTAATACTTTGATAGGAATTATATTGAACTTAGGACTCACTTTGGGCAGTTTGGTCATTTTAACAATGTTGATTCTTCCAATCTGTGCACATGAAATATTTTTCCATTTGCTGTGTCGTCAATGATTTTTTTTTATGTTTGTATGTATTTTTTTGAGGTAACTTGCCTCCTTAGTTAAGTACATGTATATTTCAATGTATTTTACTTTTTAGCAAATATTGTAAGATTGAGTTATTGATATTTGATTCTCAGCTCAATTGTCATATATATATATGCCACTGATTTGACATTGTAACCTGAGACTTTACTGAATTCATTTATCCATTCAATGAGTCTTCAGAGAAGTCTTTAGGATTTTCTAGGCATAAAATCATATCGTTGATGAGCAGAGATAGTTTGGCTATCTTTTCTCTAATTTGAATACCCCTTATTTCTTTCTCTTACCTAATTGTTCTGACTAAGACTTTCAGTTCTATGATGAATGAAAGTGGTAAAAGTGTGCACGAACAATGCTTGTTTTATTTCAGTTCTTAGGAAGAATGCTTTTAAATATCCCATTCAGTATAATGTTGTCTGTGGGTTTGTCATACATAGATTTTATAATTTTCAGTATGTTATATTAATGTAAAAGTAGTTTTCTTTTAAGAAATAGTATTATATATATATTTATTTATCCATCCTAAAATCAAGATATGATTGTACTTAAATTATATGTAAATAATTGACCTTAAACAATATGGATTAATACTGCTTGATTTATTTAAATTTTTCAATAAGTATATTGGAAAAACTTTGGAGATTTGCAACAATTGAAAAAAAAAACCTTGGTTAGCCTAGAAATATTAAAAAATTGAGAAAAATTTGTGTATGTCATGAATGCATGAAATATGTGTGTTAACTGACTATTATCAGTAAGGCTTCCAGTCAACAGTGGACTATTATTAAAGATTTTGAGGAGTTAAAAGTTATACACTGAATGGGCATTGGTACCCCTAATCCTCAGGTATTCAAGGGTCAACTATAATTTAAATTATTCCTTGTGAAGTTATCTTTAAATTATTTCGTTTGCATATATCCCCTTTTCCCATTTTTCCATTGCTTACACACATATAGAAATAGTACTTACAGGAACTATTTAGTATATGAAATTCTGTGAGAATGTCACAGTTTTAATCCAAATGACATGACCTCATTTCCTTCCCCAGAGACCTCTTTTTCTCTCTTGGAGGGTTCTTCATTCTCAGGTCTGCCTTCTGTTGACACAGAAACCATCGCAAGTTAGAGATATATTTATATATGTTTACATATAAGATTATATTTTACATTATATATAACATATATTTTAGAGAACAATATAAAGTTAATCTCAAAAATTAATATAAATGACCTACTTAAATTTTTCACCTTAAAAAATAAAGGAGTTACTGGTACTGCAAAACTGCAAAAAAATTCTTCCCGATTATGTAAGTTGAACTTAGCAGAACTCATAAAGCATTAAATAGCATAGTTTATTCTCATCCACTTCTATCTTAAGGGAAGGTAGAATGCTGCTTTCCCCTCTATCTATTTTTATATGGATGGGTTATTTAGTACACCTTTTGTTTGCTATAGACTTTGACGTTAAGCCAGAAAAGTAGATAAAAGAAGTTCAAACAAATTGGAAACCTAGTGAGAATTTTTACTTCCTCCTCTTATCAAAGACTCTTAGGAGCCCAAAACTTTCAGATGATGGGCTTCTGTTTAGTGGCAGTTAGCAACATGACCTGTGGATTTCTGAGTTGTTACAAATTTACTCATAAGATGAACAGAACAGTTGATTGCAAGAAATTGATTCACTCATATATCTGACTGAGACTTCATCTATACACATGAGTTTGGAAATGTGAAATAGTGCTAGTTTTAGCATACATTGTAAGCCCTCACCCAGATACTACTATAGGATAACAAAGAAAAAAAAAAGGCCAATTACTGGACATCCATTTGCAGAAAAACAATGCTTAAACTATCCATAAAAAGAGAGGACAAACATAACAAATAACATATACTATAAAGCTCATTTTCTTTGATAGTACAAACACATATATGTTTCTAGCTTAAAGCCGTAGTTTGTAAAAGTAATAAAAATTCTTAGCTCTAAGGATGCTTTCTTCTTTAATTCCACAGCACTTACAATAATTTCTCTGTGTTAATGAGGCAGTGTCCCACAGGTTTTATTTTTAAACTAAATCCTGTTGCAACAGCCATTCATTAATTTTTCTGGTTATCTATGTCTAATATAATGTGGAGATTTTTTTGATAAAGCTGACTTTAAGAGTTTATAATCTTTTGGAAGGAGAACAGTGTTTATTTTAAAATGGCATATCCACAACTCCTCACATACATCTAGAGATTTTTCCAAGGCATATCCCCAAGTGACTGTAGGCCTGCTAAATTAGAATCTCTATGGGTGAGCCTCTTAAACTTGTGTTTCTGCATAATTTATGCAATATATTTGAACTAAGATTGAAGTCTGGGCAATATTGAAATAGATAACCATTTCTGAAAAAATGCCCAAACAAATGAAATAAGTCCTAAAAGGGAATAAACAATTTGTTTTATTTATTGTAGGATCACCAGTGAATAATGCAAAGTCTGGCACAGAGATTTTTTTTAATAGATAATGGTTATAAATGATTTCTGAAAAGGTTTAAAAGAAGCATAACCAAAGAAGCAGATAGCTGGTGGATGAGCTTTATTTTAAATGTTTTTGACATTTACTTTCTTCTTCAGTTAACTCTCTTAAATTTAATAACTTTTGAATTATTTGTTAACTTTTCCTTTAATGAACTCAATTGCTTATGGTCAGCCAAAGAATTAGAATTATAGAAGCCTTAGCTAGCTCTGTTAAAATAGTTCACTGATCTAACATCTTTTATTATTGATAAATCAGAATATGCCATGAAATAAAGGCCTTTACGAATTCAACCATTTCACTAATACTTTATCCATTTAAATTTCTTGAGGTAGAGCTTTTAACCTGGCTACCTCCTTCACTATACACCCTTCTGGTCTTTTTGCTATACAAATATATGCATATAAACATATATGCAAATATGTATTTGTAATAAATATATTAGTGAAAATATGATACTTAGTAAGTAACTTATAGGTTCTTTTTCAACTTCAAATTAAATCATGAATGTTTTCCTACATCAATAACTATTGTCATTTTTAATGGCTCCATACAATTTATTGTAACATACCATAATTTATTTAATACACCTTCTGGTTTTGGACATTTTCCATTATAAACATTGATTAATTGACATTTTCATTATGAATCTTCCTCCATTAGTACATTATTTGCTTAAGATTGTATATTAGTTTTATCACTCCAAAACAAATTAAAATAAATTTAGTGGTTTAAAACAACATACAATTATCTCACAGTTTCTGTGGGTCAGGAGCTTAGACATGACTTAACCGTGTCCTCTGCTTGAGGTCTAACTGGCTACAGTTGAGGTATTGGCTGGGCTGTGTTCTTATCTGTATGCCCAACTGGGAAAGGATCTCCTTCAAAGCCCACTCAGTTGCCATAAATCATTTCCTTATGGCTGTAGGACTGAGAGCTTCCATTTTTTGGTGCTACCTGTCAGCAGTTCATAACATGGCAATGTGCTTCTTCAGGGACAGGAGGAAAGCAAGAGTAAGTTTAGCAAGATGGAGTCTTATAAAACTCTGTCTGGGTAGATTCCTAGAAAGAGAGGGTGGGTAAAAGTGTATACAATATTATGGAGTTTTTTTTCATACATATTGTCAAATTGCACTCTGGAAAAAAATTACCAATTAAATTTCTACTCAACAGTGTAAATAATATGTTAAGGGACATTAAATGTTACTGATTAATTTTATAAAATTTGATCCTGATTTATTTAGAAAGTTCAACACTATTGATATTTGTTCGATTATTTTGAAAGCTTCTTCACAGTTTTTGTGTGTATTAGAATTTAGAAAGACATACAATGGAAAGATGATAGGATAATAAAATGTATCAAAACATTTCCAATATTTGATGAGATATGATGAGCACTTCAACTTTTCTAATAGCCCCAGGAAATAAACATTGCTTTAATTAGAATAATTTTGACCCTACAATTCATATTGCCTTTTCGGAAGTGAGTAAGTCATGAGGGGTCCACTCCTCATGAATGACATTAATACTCTTATAAAAGAAGCTTCAGAAAGCTAACTGAACCTTCCATCTCTTCTGTGTGTGAGGGTACAACATTCATCTCTTTTTTAAAAACCATCCAACCATATGAGGATTGAGGATGAGCAACAAGTACCATTAACAAATAAGAGTAAATGACTAGATTAGGTAAGCCTATCAATAAAACATCAGGTGTCAGGTAGGTTGCTACTGACATGCCTGCATGAAGAAGTAGACAGCAGGTAACGTAAAAACAGGGAAGTGATCATTTGGAAGTATGTTGTCCACATGAAGTGAGAAATGAAAAAATAGAAAATGTATCATAATCTTGGTAATTGCAAGACTTTGGATTCTAAATAGTTATTGTAACAACATTTGGATTGATTGTAATTGTCTTTTCTCTTGTAATTAACTTAATTTCATCTTCAACTTTACTCACTTTATTGTGCATTAGAAATAATAGTATCAGTATATCAAACAAGGCTAATCCCTGACTTATAATTTCTAAAACAGAAATCACTTATCTAGATAAATGAAAGCTATATCCTCAGATTAATACTACATGCCAATTTAAAAAGTATTCTCAAATAAAAATTCCTAAATGAGAAAATTAGTTTAGAAATTTTAATCTAAAACTAAGATCAATATTTACTTAGCAATTTTACCATCCATTATATCAGA
Organism: Arctocebus calabarensis; assembly: GCA_963573935.1. NCBI lineage: Eukaryota > Metazoa > Chordata > Mammalia > Primates > Lorisidae > Arctocebus > Arctocebus calabarensis. The sequence goes on from CAUYON010095190.1 coordinate 17,636, forward strand.
CAGTTCTTGCTTTTATCAAGATACTCATAAAAGATGTTAAGAAGGTAAGTGACCATACACCATATATATTTTTTAAAAATAAAAGATAAATAACAATTTATACATTGTAAAAATACAGTAGAAACTTTGTAAGCTAACCATCCAAGAGATTGTAGTAAACTGGTCCAAAATACAGAGGTGAACATCATAAGGAATTCAGCTTAATGCACAATTCATATGTGGCACATGTCCTGTTTATGAAAATACAGGTCAATTTAAGAAGGTTGAAGGGGTTTGGGGTCACCAGATGAAGGAGTCTTTGTGCAAGGAATGAAGAGTCTTCACACAAAGTCAGTGTTGGGATCAGTATTTATTATCATGAAATAGGAAGAAGTAGTTAAAAGTTACTTATCATACATCAGCATTAAAAAAGAGGGAATATGGAAAGTGTCAGAATGTGTCCAATTTGTTTTGAAAAATCTTAGACCTTAAGCAAGACCTCTCCCTCTAGTGTCAAGAGACCTTTGGAATCTAGAGAATCTTTTCTGTAACCATTTGGCCTGGTATTGCCACATTTCACTTTTACATTCTCAGGTGGAGGCCATTTTTCTGATCTGCACGTACACAACTCATGCCATTCTCGTGATTCTCTGTGTCTGTCAAGTAGAAGAAAGAAAGTCTTCTGCTAAAGATCAGGGCTCAATTTTCTGTACAGATGGTAGTCAATGTTTGGAGGTAGTCAACTAGGAAATTCTATTGTAGTTTCTATTATATGTACTCAGTAGAGAAAATAGTTAGTGGTCAGATATGTTTGTACCAAATGTTCAGGGGTAATTGCATTCAACTTTAACAAAATTAATTTTGAATTAAAAATTGTATTTTGAAGAGCTAGCAAAATCAAAATGTGTTATAGGTAAAAATCATAAAAATCAACAAATTTCTAAATACAATTATACACATAATTTTGCCCACTAGAATTAGAAATTCTGCTACTCAAATGAAGAAAAAGTAGGATGTGCTATTTTTCTCATTAAATGCTTGAACAGATTGTCACCATAGTAACTAACAGACTTATCGGGAGAAAATCATTCATGTATATATCCTTGCAGGTGACTCTTACTCTCCCAATCTTTCTTTCGGCCTGCTCCATAATGTACTATTAGAACTAAAGCAAATATTAGTGGGAAAAGAAGAAACGTTCACCTGAAAAGCATTGCTTTCCAAGTAGAATTGACTTATTAAATTGCACATTGCCTAAGTAGTAAATCTGCCTGCATTCTGTAGTCTGTAACACTGGTTCTTTCCTGTGCAATCAGAATAAAAATATATTCCTTGGTTAGTACATTTTTGGGAGCTATTTTTTCTGTTTTTTTCTTTCTAATATATAGAGACTTATCTGGGGGTATGTATGAGGAAGTGTTCAGATAATTAGATCCAGAAAACTAACTGTTAATTGATGTGTCATTTTAACTAACTGGCAAATAATAAAAATATTTCAATGAAGAATGATTTGCATTTATTCTCTAATAACACCAATTGATACAATTTATTATGACTATGTTAAGAAAGCATACCTAAGTCAAAAAACCTCTGAGTTCGGTATTTTATCCACATTTCCTGGACAAGGATATAGTGACTCAGGAACATTAAGTAACTTGACAACTATTTACAGTTAGTAATCAGTGAGACTGTGATGCCAAACCATGCCTGTCTATTTATAAAACTAAAGACTTTCCACTACAATGTGCTGTCACGTTTTTATTACACACAAGCCAGATGGCAAACTGAGAATACATCAAGCAGAGAAGCTGTGAGAGAGGTGGTAATTTTTCTCCAATTACTATCCCTTTCTTCCATATAGAAATATAAATATTACCCCACCCAAGTTTATCCAAGCACACGATTTACCTTCACCATTTATCAGCTTTTCTTACAGCTTGGAGTTGCCATGTAATTAAATTCAGGGCAATGAGAAATAAGCAGAAATGATGTGTGGGATTTCGGAGACCTCTCACGGAAGATAGTACTTTCCCCAAAGGCTTTCCATGTTTCCTTTTTCCTGTTGGCTCATACAGAGATGTGGGGGGAAAGCAATTTTAATCTTGAAGGACTGTAATCAAAGAAATAGTGATTCCACAAGATTTTAGGTACCCAGGTGCCTAGTGTCCTTGTGGTATAAAGCATTCTTGCCAGTTTTGGATTTTTCATGTCTCCCAAGAGAGAAAGAAAGATTAGTTCCCATATTGTGCAGTTTCATTATTTTAAAACAAATTCATTCATTATTTAAAATAAGCTAGAGTTTTTGAAATCATGATGCCCATTAAAGGTTTGTTTCTCTTTGATCCTTCCTAGATATGTTATGTAGCACAATTTTATTTACATGACAAACTTTCAAGAAATCATTAAGAACTTAAATTATTTTTATATTATGGTCAGAAGTAGGAAGAAAAGACATCAATGTTATGCAGTTAGCTAGGCAGGAACAGGGTGGGTGACAGATATGAATTGGTTTGGGTAAGGCTGACCCATATTATTAAGGGAATGAGATTGATTAAAACCTTTTATGTTACCAAGACCTTGCAGGTGAGTTGTTTTGAGAACAGAGTTAATTATGACCCTGGGGGACTTCCACAAAGCAGCTGATATTCCTCAAAGTTGTGTATAAAAACCCCAATTGCTTTTCCTGTAGTCACTATGATGGGGCCCAGATTGCTGTGCAAGTCATTAATAAGCTTTCTTTTTCTTGCTACTTTTCAACTTTACTTGCTCTTTTCAATTATTTTGGTAACTACCTTGAGCCAACATTTTATCATTTCTCTTATAACAGAAATACCCATATTTCGGTGTGTTATTATGGTTATCATGGTTATCAAAATACAAAGGATAAGAGAAGCCACTGGAGATGGAAACAAATCCAGAGTCTCACAGCAACCAAAGCTAAAAGTGAAACAACATGGATTCCTTAGCTCCTATTGCTTAGCAAAACAAAATATGGAGTGTATCAGAAGCAATAAACTGTTTCTTAGCTTTGAAAATGGAAAAAACATTTATTCCCCTGGCTTTTATGCTGGAGACAATTAAAACTATAATTGATGATTCCATGCATAGCATTTTTAGAAAATGCAAGGACCTAAAACGTGTGACTATTCCTTATTTTGACTTTGGAGGGGAACAGGTTAATATATGCTTGAGAAAAACAATTTTAGCATCCTCTAAAATTGTACTCTCCAGATAACCTTATTTTCTTATGTTTGCAGACTTTTTAAACTGAATTTATTACCTTCTTATAATTAATACATTACCTTTGCAACATATGTGAATTATTTTAAATTATATTCTCACTATTGTTTTAATTGTTTGAAAATCAGCAAACTTTATAGATTCAGGTACATTATTTTATAGTTTAAACATGGCATATGGCTTTAAGAAATCAAAAGATAAGCAAAACTCCTATTTTAAGTTGTTTGATTTTAATATACGTACTTTAACAATTAAATACTTTATGAGATTTTTATGTGGGCAGTGAGTGAAGGCTGGCGGTAATTAGAATTAATATAAAAGTAACTATCTCCACTCAGGAGAAATTCACCTGGACCTTGGATATGTCAGTCAAATACCTTTTACAGTTTTACATCTCTCTGTTTTTTCCATAATAATTTTATTTTATTTTAATTTGATAATAATGATGAAAAGAACGATGGCTTAGAATAACAATGGCCTGTCTTCTTTGGAACACTAACTAATATTAGAATATTCACAAATTAATTAACTATGATCAAATTATTATGGATTATTAAAGTTTAAATAACTATTCACATAAGTGTATAAAAATTATTGAATGCAGCGAGGGCCATTTTCCATGCAGTGTAGCATCACATCACTTAAAACATAAGAAGATATGTATTTGGTGACCCAAGTATGCATTTTCTTCCAAAAGTCATCAGTTATTACCAAATAAATTTTGAAAGCACTGTTTAAATTATATTAATAAGTATATTTTTACACTTAGTAAACATTTTACTGTGTATTAGAATTGCCTTTGCTTTGTTTGTCCAAAAAGATTCAATAGGATATTTTTTATAACTCAAGGGGTTAAATATTTCTGAATCCCACCTAAGATTTTATGATTTTATCGGCTTCAAGCATACTTGTTCTTATTCTAGGTTCTCCTGGGTTTTCTACTCATTTTCTTCCACTTTATCTTCATTTCTTTAATTTTAATCACTGTTTCTCCTTCTGGAGAACAGAAGTAGTTTTTTCTTTAATTTTCTTTTCATTTATATTTCTACTCTGGAGAGTATTGAGCGTATTCAGGCTTTTTCCCCAAAATAAGTTAAAATTTTGTTTTTGGATTTTGATTTTTTTCACTAAATATTTAATTGACCTTATAAGGATTTGACTTTCAAATCTCTTTGCATGGGTTTTAAGAGATAATGTGAATTCAGACATTCTATATATAAAAATTGGATTACTTTTTTGCCTAAATACAGTCTCATGCTTTCACCTACAGAGAAGTTCATTTGTCACTTAATGTCTATTTTTATTCTGCCATTCCCCCTGTATAACCTACCCATTACCTATTTTGAAAAAGAAATGGGTGGTTTTCTATTCCCCCTCCATAATTTACTCCCTGGAGAACTGTTGTTCTGTTACCATTAATCACCAGTTCTCAGAGTCTGTTTAAGGATTCCGTAAGGCAGTTTAAGAACTGGACCTGCCTCCCTCTTGCGATGAATGAAATTGCATTCAAACACTAGAAGGAACATCTCACTGAGAATATACCTTCAGTGGCTCAAATGCTATTTATCACTGTATATATAGGTGTCAATAATGTCTACAAATGTGTACCATAGAGTTGCTGAAATAAAGTTATCTGTTTTCTTCTGAGCTCATCCATTATCACTTTTACCAATAGTTGAAAATCAATATGTTTTGAAACTGTTTATGAATTCCATGTAGCTGTCATTCCATGTTACTCAGTGTCAGGTTTTCATGGTGCACGTTCCACCTTTCAGTGGAAGGAAAGGTAGGAAGGAAAAATAATTTGATCCCAGATTCAATTCCTGATGCTAAAATGTATTAGTTCTTAATTTATCAAATTATTTACATCCCTGGAGCTTTTATTACTTCACAAATAAGATGTGCCTTTGTACTCACACTTGGTGGTTTTGAGGATTGTAGATTAGGTAAGCATCTGCTCATCAATGATAATCAATAAATTCTAGCAGATATTATTGTAATTGTCTAGTGCAAGTGTATCAAAACATGAAATGATTTATCTTTTTTGTTTGGTTGAGAAGGAGTCAGATTCTCACTCTGTACTGTGGATAAAGCACTGTGGTATCATAGCTCATAGAAAACTCACACTCCTGTGCTCAGGTAAACCTCTTGCCTCGGACTTATAAGGAGCTGGAACTACAGGCACTTGTGATGACCAAATAGTTTCTCTATTTTGTATTTATTTATTTATTTTTGTGACAGAGCCTCAAGCTGTCACCCTGGATAGAGTGCTGTGGCATCACAGCTCACAGCAACCTCCAATTCCTGGGCTTAACCGAGTCTCTTGCCTCCGCCTCCCAAGTGGCTGGGACTTACAGGCGCCCACCACAAGCACGGCCATTTTTTGGTTGCAGCCGTCATTGTTGTTTGGTGGGCCCAGGCTGAATTCCAACCTGCCAGCTCAGGTGTACATGGCTGGTGCCTTAGCCCATTGAGCCACAGGCACTGAACCAGTTTCCCTATTTTTAGTAGAGACTGGTCTCACTCTTGCTCATGCTGGTCTTGAACTCCTCACCTCAAGCAATCCACCCACCTCAGAGAATGCTAGGATTATAGCCATGAGCCATTGAACAAAGACAAAAATTCATCTTTTGAGAACATCAATTAGAGTTTGGTTTTTAATCATTTAATGGTTATTTTTTAAATAAAAGAAATTGTATTGGGATATAGGTGTTTTCTACCATTAAAAAAAATAAGGAATAACGTGTTTATTAACTTTAACACCCAGATGAATAATAAAAATTTCAATCAATCAAGGTATTTTTGGTTTAGGTCAGTGGAAATATACTTCATGGAACACTAGCAACTAAGCTGTTTATATGCCCATTTAAAAATATTAATAAAAAGTTCTTATGCATGTAAATTTTGGAAATGTGTTAATAAAAAATTCATATGCATGTAAATTTTTGAAATGTGTTATATAACTCTATTCTTTGTGGATATTGGCACTGTTTATTAACACAGGAAGAATTTTCCCATTCTGAAATAAATTTTCTAAAACACTAACTAGACTTAAAAAATTATTAAAACCTGATTTGTATACAATATCTAATTACTTGTGATAGCAATATTTTCAGATGTGGTCTGGAAAGTGTCACAGTTAATAGTACTAGTTAGATAAATATTGTTACACTATACATCTAATACCTTTCATGATACTCATGACCAAGAAATGATGTCAGTTACATATCAAAATATTTTCTGCACTATCTGCTTATTTATCTAACAAGTTTTATTATTTTAAAATGTACTACAGAAACCAAATTGTCCACACACACACACAATGAAAAACAGAGAAACAAAGTTATTTATTTTCATTTTTCAATCATTTCATGAAACATACGAATAACAATTGTATTGTTCATCTTCCCTTAGTTTGCACTGTTTTAATATTTCTCTCTTAATTCACTATAACAGCTGCAATATATAGACTCTATTTAGGCATATATTATAATGGATTTATTATACTTTTAAATACTGTTTAGGAGTTATTGTTTAAAAATAATATAATTATAAATGATTCTACCAAAGACAAATTACTCTACCACACTGAATTTCTTTATGCTTTAGTAAGTGTGTATGCTATAATTTGCATTGTGGTTGCAGCAAAGGAGAAAAGGTAAAAAAGGACATAGTTTTACACAACATTTAACAAGACTATGTTTCATTATAGAAGAGGGACTGGCCTATGGTATTAGGTTCTCTGAGGAATACTAAAAGTAAGAGAAGCACATTAATATTAAAGACATTTATACAATTTTCAGACAGGTGAAAAGGTCCAAATACATTTTTCTTTTGTTGGTGAAGGAGCAGGATAGTAGATTTGTGACCTTCCCTATTTACAACAGAAAGATTTTCTCTTCTACAACCTACTGAACTTACAATAAGGTCATGAACTTGTACCAACCAGACCCAAGCCCTTTGTAAGTAAATTAATTCATTACACTGCTATAGAATGAAAGGCACAGCCAACATGGATTATTGTACTTAGAAAAAAATAGTACATCATACTGAAGAAAATGTTAGAGATAGAGTTAAATGGAAGTGAATTCATTCAAAATATTGTTTCTTTTTACTACCTTATATTCAGCACATTTCTTCAAATTTATAATCTTAATTGATGTGCCTAGTTATATTTTAGAAGTACCACAAGGAATAGACTAAATATATTTGAGGTAGGAATTATGAGATTTAAAAGTATACTTTTCTCTAGAAATGGAAATATATATACACTATTTCATAAATACTTTTTGCTCATTCTCAATTTGCAATGATATATTTTGGGGACAATAAAATAATTTAATTTTCTTTCAGATGTAGTATTTTAACATTTACATGAGCAAGACAAATACATATAGGCTGATGTAATTGTCTGGATGTATTCTTTTAATTAAGAATTTAGTCTCTGGCAGGGCATACTAATGAGATATATTTAGGCATAATTAATTTATGAACTGGTTATTCTTCTGGGAATGTGTATGTGAATGTTCTATGTATTTTTATATACTGTTTTCCTAAAAATTTTGTATTATTTCTAAAATGTACATAGCGTCTGTATTTTTCCTTACAATTTTTAGTACTAGACACAGAAAAAATATTGCACATTTTTTCAAATGTGACCTAAAATAAAGTTAATTCAAGCAGGAGATTAAGTAACAAATAGGTTTAGAAATTCCAAATTTAAAATTCCAAAATATTAAGCATAAAAATAATATCATTTCACTGTATTTAATTATAATGTCATCAATTGCTTTCCCTGTACTGAAAAGTTTTATACAGTATTTCAATATGCTGATGAACAATTATATAAAATATGTACTCATTATTTCAAAAATATGTAATAATTAAATTTCTGATAAAACAAAAAATAAAAATATATTTAATAGAATGTATGGCAAATTAGGTAACTTTTATGTGTTCATACTTTATAAAGGCAAAAGAACATTTAACGTTTAGGTCTAAAACATACTCAACAAAGAAACGCATAATTTAGTCAAGGACTTAATTTAGTAATGATGCCTGTGCCAATTAATACCATAAAAGAATAATTATTTGTATCTTCTGTTTAACAAGCTGGTCCATAAAATATCCTGAAGAAAAGTGTCTAGGAAAATGAACGTGCATGTGGCTATCCACTTACTGAAGAGGGATTTGTTTCCCCAGTGTATGTTGTTGTTGTCTTCTTTGCCAAAGATCAGTCAGTTGTAGGTACATGGTTTTATATATGGCCTCTCTTTTCTGTTGCATTGGTCTATAGCTCTATTTTTTATACCAATACAATGCTATTTTAGTTATACTAACCTGATAACACTTGAAATATAGTTTGAAGTCTGGTAATGTGATAGTTCCAGCTTAAGATTGCCTTGGCTCCTATAATTCCTCTGCTTGATACATATCCAGAAGACCAAAAATCACATTAAAACAAAGATATTTGTACCAGAATGTTTATTGCAACCCAATTCATAACGGCTAAGTCATGGAAGAATCCCAAGTGTCCATTGACCCATGAATGGATTAATAAAGTGTGATACATGTACACCATGGAATATTATGCAGCCTTAAAAAGGATGGATTCTTTACCTTTCATATTTACATGGATAGAGCTGGAACATATTTTTCCTAGCAAAGTATCTCAAGAATGGAAGAAAAAGTATCCAATATACTCAACCCTACAATGAAACTAATTTATAGCTTTCATATGAAGGCTAAACCCAATTATAGCACAAGAATATGGGGAAGTGGGCAAAGGAGAGGAGGGGACAGGAGAGGATAGGTGGATGGAGGATAATTGGTAGGATCACACCTACAGCAGTGCATCTTAGAAGGGTATAGGTGAAACTTACTGAATGCAGAATATAAAGGTCGTAACACAATAACTAAGAAAATACATGAATGCTTTGTTCTCCAGTTTGATGAAAATATTTAAGATTGTATATGAAACCAGCATTATTTACCCCATGATTGCATTAATGTAAACAGCTATGATTTAAAAAAAAGCCTTAGCTATTCAGGCTCTTTTCTGGTTCTAAAAGAGGCATAGAATCATTTTCTCCCCCTGTGAAGTATAATTTGATGGAAATTGCAATGAAGTTTTAAAAATTTTTGAATGGTAAGAACATTTTAATAATGTTGATTCTGCCTGTCCATAACCACAAAATGCTTCTTTCCATTTGTTTATATCCTTTGCAATTTCTTTTCTCAGTTTCAGAGTTCTTCCTGGAGAGATCTTTTACCTCCTTGGTTAAGTACATTTCTAGGTGTTTTATTTTATTTTTTTATAACTGTTGTGAATGGGATTGAGTGTTTGATTTAACTCTCAGCTTAACTGTTATTAGTATATAGAAATACTGATTTACATCCATTGATTTCATATCCTGAGGCTTTACTGAATTAATTTGTTGATACATGGACACTCTTGGTAGGATTTTATTTATAGTTTTCTAGATACAAGATCATTTGTCAGGCTCAGTGCCCATGCTCAGTGGTTAAGGTGCTGGCTACCTACACTGAGGAAGGCAGGTTTGAACCCAGTCCAAGCCTGCTAAACAACAATGACAACAGCAACAACAACAACAAAAACAAAATAGCCATGCATTGTGGCAGGTGCCTGTACTCCCAGCTACTCAGGCAGCTGAGGCAAGAGAATCACTTGAGCCTAAGAGTTTGAGGTTGCTGTGAGCTGTGAAGCTACAGCACTCTACCATAGTGAGACTCTGTCTCAAAAAACAAACAAACAAACAAAAAGATCATATTGTTAGTGAAGAGTGATAGTTTGATAAACAAACAAACAAAACAAAACAAAACAAAAAGAAAAAAAAGAGCAACAGTTTGATCTGTTCTTTCCTGATTTGGATACCCTTAATTTTCTTCTCTTGACATTTGCTCTGGCTTGAATGTTCTACACTGTGTTAGAGAGAAGTGGTTAACAGTGTGCATCCTTGTCTTGTTCCAGTTTTTAGAGGGAAATCTTTCAACTCCACCTCATTCACTATGAGGCTGGCTGTAGGTTTGCTATACACAGCTTTTTAAATTCTGAGAACTCTCCTTCTGTACCTACTTTGCTGAAGGTTTATCAGGAAAGTGTGCTAAGTTTTTCTGTATGGAAAAGAAAGAAATAAGATCCCTACCTCTCACCAATCATAAAAAATAATTTAATATGTTTAAAAGACTTAGATCTAAGGCATGAAGCCATAAGAATACCAGAGGAAAATATAGGAAAAACTCCTCTATATACCAGCTAAGGTAAGGGATTTATAGGCAACATCACAGTGGCGATTTTGACAATAATAAAAATTGAAATGGAATTTTATTAAATAAGTTTCTGCACAGCTAGGAAAGCAATTAACAGAGCAAATAACCTACTGAATAGGAGAAAATACTTGCAAGCTACATATTCAGTAAAGAGTTAATAAACCAAATTTACCAAAAACTCTAGAAGATTAGCAAGAAAAAACAAACTATGAAAGTGAACAAAAGACATGAAAAGAAACTTCTCAAAAGAAAAGAAAACATATGGCCTATGGCCAAGAAACATAAAAAAGTGCTAAACATTACTAATCATAAGGGGAATGAGATATCACAGTCAGATTTTATTTTATTAAAATGTTCAAAAACAATAGACGCTGACTTGTATGCACAGGGAGGAATGTTTATACCTTGTTTGTTGGACCACAAGTCAATAACTGCTATGGAAAAAAATGTGCAGATTATTTAAATAATTACAACAGACCTACTGATGCCAGAGTTTCAGGTTCTAGGTCTCTGCGATTAGAAGAAGGAATTGATGGACGACAGGAGTAGTGGAGTAAGTCAGGATTTATTTACAGGAAACAAAAATTACAACTACTAGAAAAACTAAACCTCCAGGCAGAGAGGACCCAGGAAGGGAACAAGGTCTCCTGCCCCCTCTTCGAGATCCAGCTGAGGTCTGTGTTGGAGGGGAACAAGCTCTTCTGTTTCCTCTCTGAGGCCCAGATGAGGTCTGTGTCTGAGCTCTCTGCTCAGGGGTTTATATAGTCCCAGGAGGTTGTTTTGCAGAACTTCTTAGGGAGTGGGTCTTTGTCAGTTACAGCCAGCTGTCCAATGAAGACTCAGGCCCTGGAAACTGACGTGACATTGTCCAGTCAGAAGTCCCTGGTGGAAGAGACTACAACAGCCATCCATGAAATGGACTAGCCGGAAGAGCACAAGGAGGAGACAGTAAGGAGCCAGTGTCTCCCCCCACAGGTGTCTGGCCCTTCCAGCAAGCTGGTTCTTCCAACCGCATCACTACCATTTTATTTAGCAATCCTTCTTTGGAGTATTTACCCAATAGAAAAGAAGACTTGTCATCAAAAGACACCTGCACTGGAAATGTTTATTGCAGAAGAATTCATAATTGTGAATATAGGGAAACAGCCAAAGGGCCCATCAATTAATGAGTGGATTAATAAAATGACATATATGTATACCATGGAATACTACTTTTCTATTTAAAAAAAAAAAGATGAATTAGTAATTTTGCAACAATCTGGATGGACCTGGGGACCACTCTCCAAAGTGAAGTATCTCATGAATGGAAAATCAAGCACCACATATGCTCACTATTAGACTGGAACTAACTGATGAGTACACAGGGGGAAGTAAAACTCAATGGAGAGAAACTGGGTGGATGGAGATAGGGGAGGAGAGAAAACACTCCTAAATGGTAGTTTAAATACAATTTGAGTAACAGGCACACCTAAAATAAGAACTTAAGCATTACAAAAGTAATCCATGTAACTTAAAACATTTATACCCCCTGAATATTTTGAAATAAAACCAAAGGTAATAAAAAGGGGGGGGGGAAGGAAAGATGAATCTGGTTTATAATAGTATAAAAATGGAAATGAAGATGGTAATTATAATAGAAAACAAAACCCAACGAAACGTTACTACATGTTCTCAGTGTTTTAGGAGCAAACATAGTATCATGGTAGCAGCAGCACGTGCCTGTGTAAATAATCAGGCAACAGACTATTTTCAACAATCATATTATGGAAAAAAAAACAATAGACTTAACAAATGTATTGGTTAAAATTAACAAGTCAAGTGGTTAAATATCATGTATTTCTAATCATAAGCTTCATTTTTCTTTTTGTTCCATTTTTTTTTTTTTGTCTGTCATAGTGGAGCTTTCCCTGGTGATTTCAAATAATTCATCATAAAAGCGTGCTGAATTTTATCAAACGGTAAGCAGATAACATCATATAGTGGGGAAAGGACATCCTATTCAAAAACAGTGCTGGGAAAATTACAATAAACAGCCACATGCAGAAGAATGAAACTGGATCCCTGTATCTCACCATATACAAAAATTAACTCAAGATGGACTAAATATTTAAATGTAAAACAGGAAACTATAAAAATTTTAGAAGAAAACCTAGGAAAAAATCTCTGGACTGTGGGCTAAGCAAAGAATTTGTGACCAAAACTTCAAAAGCAAATACAACCAAAACAAAAATAAATAAATGGACTTAATTAAACTAAAGTTTCTGTACAGCAAAGGCAACATTCAAGAGAGTAAACAGACAACCTTAGAATGGGAGAAAATATCCACAAAGTGAACATCTGACGAAGGATTAATATCTAGAATATATAAGGAGCTCAAATCAATTTAAAAAAAGATAACCCAATAAAGAGTGGGTAAAATACATGAACAGATTTTTTTCCCAAGGAAGATATAGAAATGGCCAATAAGGGCGGCTCCTGTGGCTCAGCGAGTAGGGCGCCAGCCCCATATACCGAAGGTGGTGGGTTCAAGCCCGACCTCAGCCGAACTGCAAAAAACAAAAAAAATTGCCAGGCGCTGTGGCGGGCGCCTGTAGTCCCAGCTACTAGGGAGGTTGAGGCAAGAGAATCGCTTTAAGCCCAAGAGCTGGAGGTTGCTGGGAGCAGTGTGATGCCACGGCACTCTACCCAGGGCGATAAAGTGAGACTCTGTCTCTACAAAAAAAAAAAAAAGAAAGAAAGAAATGGCCAATAAACATATGAAAAAATGCTCAACATCACTAATCATCAGGGAAATATAAATTGAAACCATAATTATCTTAGCCCTGTTAGAATGGTCATCATTAATAAGTTAAAAAATAATAGATGTTGAAGTGTGTGCACAGTGAAAAGGAAGTGCTTTTACAGTATTGGTGATTATATAAATTAGTACAACTTCTATACCATCCTCAAAGAACTAAAGGTATATCTCTCATCCAATACAGTAATCCTACTACAGGGTATCTATTCAAAGGAAAAGAAGTAATTACCTTAAAAAGACACCTGTATCCAAAGGTTTATTACCCCACAATTGACAACAGTAATGATGTGGAATCAACCTATATACCCATTAATCGCTAAGTAGATAGATAAGACATAATATATGTATACCAAGGAGTAAAACTCAGGCATCAAGTAATGTTTTTGAAGAAACTTGGATGGAAATGTAAACCATTATCCTATATTAAGTATCTCAGAATAAAAAACAAATACCTTATGTCCTCACTCATAAGTGGGAGCTACATATTGGCAATATATTGTTTTAAAGTGTACAAAGGGCACTGGAAAGTAACAAAGGGTATATGGGAAGTAGTTGAGGAATAACATATTACCTATTGGTTACAAATTGTACTATTCTGGTTATGGGTATACTACAAGCCCTGACTTCAGCTTTATATACTTTATCCATGTAATAAATAAAACCACTTGTACTTCTGAAATATTTTGAAATAAAAACACTTCTTTAAATTTAACTTCTTAGACTAATTCTCAATTACCACAGCTATAGGCAGTGCTCAATAACATTCATTCTAAGCATTAATCTTGACTCCAGAGTTTATAATATAAGATGTGCTGTATCTTGTTTTTCTACTGGAAAAGATTATAAATCAAAGAATGTCAAACTCTAGGAATGGGGAATAAATGCCAAGGTGTATATTGATGACGATAACATGTTAACACAGACGTTTTGAATTTGGTGAGTTTGTTGATTTTATCTGATTACATGGTAACAGTTTTGCTGAATCTTCAAAAGTTCTTTTATTTTCAAAAAGACAAAAGTATGAGACAGTCAACATATTTCAGCCTCACATTCAGAAAAAATAAAAATCTAATTTACTTTCAAAGATAATTTATTTTTGTTTTCTAATTGAGGGAATCAAAGTGATCTTTCCTTTATAATATCCACCAGGGACAAGCAAAATGTTCTTAGTTTATCATAATTATTCTGCCCAAAATTTAGCTTTCCCTTAAGAAATCTGTTGAGAAGAGGCACTTATCTCAAAGTGGCTGAGTCATATGTCTCAGGAGGCTGTCCCTAGGAGTGTGAAATAAGCAGATGTTTTCCATCTTCCCCCCATCCTGAAGTGCTGTCATTACCAGCCTTGCCAATCACGTCCTGTAAATTGCAAACATGCTCCATTTAGTTCAATTTGATAAAAGTAACATTCCACATGGTCTTTAATCTCATGTCAGTTTCCTGGAACCACTTTCCTTTGCATATATGTGACAACTTTCCATGAAAATGGGAATATAACCAGAAATATCAGTGAAGAAATAAGATATAGCTATAGAAAGATAAATAGAAATATGCATATATGCTAAAATATTTTTATTTTTTATTTTTTATTTCTTTATTATTATTTTATTATTAAATCATAGCTGCATACATTAGCACAATCAAAGGGTACAATGTCCTGGTTTCATATACAAACTGAAATGTTTTCATCAACTGTTTAACATAGCCTTTAGGGCATTTACTTTGTTATTGTATGAAGACATTTGTATTCTGTATTTGGTAAGTTTCACCTGTACTCTTCTAAGATGCACCATAGGTGTGGCCCCACCAATTACCCTCCTTCCACTCCAACTTCCTCCTCCCCACCCTCCCTTGCCCCTTTCCCCATATTCTTGTGCTATAGTTGGGTTATAGCCTTCATATGAAGCCTATAAAGTAGCTTCATAGTAGGGCTGAGTACATTGAATACTTTTTCTTCCGTTCTTGGAGATACTTTGCTAAGAAGAATATGTTCCACCTCCATCCGTGTAAACATGCAAGAGGTAAAGTCTCCATCTTTCTTTAAGGCTGCATAATATTCCATGGTGTACATGCACCACAATTTATTAATTCATTCTTGGGTTAATGGGCACTTGGGCAGACACAGCCAAAATATTTTTAAAATTCTATATTGTAAAGAACATTATTCATTTACTCTTAGGTTTTTTGTGCACTGGAATTAGTATTGTATTATTTCTTAAAGTTTGGTGTGTGATCATGCTCTCAAACACCACTGGGTGCAAACCATTACATATAATGCAAGCCATATACACATGGCTATTATCATCAGTTTACCAAGTTCTCTATCATCCATTTGGTTGCTAATGTTGTAGGGCTGTGTTTTTTTTTTTTTTTTTAACTAACATATATTCATTTGATATAGGATGTTTTCAAAAGCTTTTAAATAAAGTATATGTATATTCACATCAATTTTTGAAAATATTGTCTAGGAGCAAAGAACTAAAACCTTCATTTATTCTCCTTTAAAAAAGAAGAAAGGAATAACTATAATGAGGCTGTGAACTAACTGGAACTCTCAAATGACAATGCAGCACGAAGCTTTATATTTCTACTTTATGAAGAAAGCTTCATTATTAAGGGGAGAAAGAAAGGAGAGAGAGAAAGCAAAAAATACAATTTTAAATTACTGGAATATGATAAATATATTTTAAAAAGGCATATGTTTCTGTTATTTTTTATTTTCCCCCAAATCAACTTTCTTTAAAAGTAATAGGGAAAGGAAAGCTGAAAGATATAAATCAGTACATAAAACTTTAAGTAATCACAGTAATTGAATGAGGACTACATGTTATAGAGTCAATGAAAATGTCTGACATTATCATATGCTATTTTATGAGTGTAGTTATGGGGAAGAGGGTATTCATTATGATGATACTAATAGTTTAATTTGAAAATATGTATAATTATATGTCATTTGACAAATCTCTACAAAGAAAGATGTGCAGACATCTAATCTTCCTGTACGCACACATTTTTTAGTAAACATTATCCATTGTCCACTGATACCAATAATTTGCTCAGGTTGGTAGGATTTCACAATGTTGCTTTTCTAATCTCCCGAGCCTCTATTTTACCTAAGCAACTTCTTGACCAATTTACACAGAAGACTAGTAATAATCAGGTCCAATTATTTTGACTATATATTTCAAATTAATGGTTTTACGTTGCTTCTACACACAAAATAGAAAATTTATAGTTATCTTCCAACATTTCATGTGTCATGATGTTTTAAAACATTTTTCATGGAACCCAGATGATTTTAGACTGTATTTATGCATTGTCATTTTCTTATGAATTTCATTATCTTTTTTTCCTTTTAATCTCCTTAGATTATTCAGCAGAGGTAGGAGGGGTACTTATATAACTGGAGGATTTAGAATTGATGAAAACAGCAATAATTTTATTAGGAAAACATCGATTCTTCCTATATTTCCAAAGCAACTATATTTTGTAAGTTTAAAATCTCTCCTGATAGTTGAATTAATGATGTTCTTTTACTCATATTATTTTACTCTCCATTAACTGAAATGACTAAAGAATATATGTGAAAATTAAATGGCAATGGTTTGTTTCTGATACAGACTTGCTTAATCATCTTCTTTCTGGCTTAACACTTCTGATTCATTGAAATGTTTATTGCATAACTTGTTTCCATGCAGTTTGTAAGCTAAGATTAGACAACATTTTCAAGAACTTAATTTTCTTTCTTTTTTTAATTTTTATGTTTTATGAAATCATAGTGTACATTGGTGCAATCATGGGATACAGTGTGTGGGCTTCATTTACAATCTGAAATATTTTCATCCAACTGTTTGACATAACCTTCGTGGGATTTTTCTCATTTATCGAGTGAAAACATTTGTGTTATGCATTTAGTAGGTTTCACCTGTCCCTTCTAAGATGCACTATAAATGTGATCTCACCATTTACCCTCTCTCCACCCACCCTCCCCCTCCACTTCCCTCCCTTATCCCTTTTCCTTTCTTCTTGTGCTATAATTCGGTTATAGCCTTCATATGAAAGCTATAAATTAGCTTCATAGTAGGGCTGAGTACATTGGATACTTTTTCTTCCATTCTTGAGATACTTTGCTAAGAAGAATGTGTTCCAGCTCCATCCACGTAAATATGAAAGAAGTAAAGTCACCATCTTTCTTTAAGGCTGCATAATATTCCACAGTATACATGTACTACAATTTTTAATCCATTTGTGGTTTGATGGGCACTTGGGCTTCTTCCATGACTTAGCAATTATGAATTGGGCTGCAATAAACAATCTGGTACAGATATCTTTGTTGTAATGTGATTTTTGGTCTTCTGGGTATATATCAAGTAAAGGAATTATAGGATCAAATGGCAGGTCTATTTTTAGATATCTGAGTATTCTCCACACATCTTTCCAAAAGGAATGTATTAGTTTGCATTCCCATCAGCAATGTAGAAGTGTTCCCTTTTCTCTACATCCACGCCAACATCTCTGGTTTGGGGATTTTGCTATTTTGGCTAATCTTTGGAGTCAGGCTACAAAATCAACACTCATAAAGCAGTAGCCTTTATATACACCAACAACAACCAAGCCAAAAAAACAGTCAAAGACTCTATTCCTTTCACAGTAGTGCCAAAGAAGATGAAATATTTGGGAGTCTACCTAACAAAGGATGTGAAAGATCTCTATAAAGAGAACTATGAAACTCTAAGAAAAGAAATCGTTGAACATGTCAACAAATGGAAAAACATACCATGCTCATGGTTGGAAAGACTCAACATTGTTAAAATGTCCGTAAAGCAAAGCAATATACAATTTTAATGCAATTCCTATTAAAGCTCCATTGTCATATATTAAAGATCTCGAAAAAATAATACTTCATTTTATATGGAATCTAAGTCCTTCTGAATCCCAAACCCTGCCTGCCATTCCCTGCTTCTCATTGCCTTCATACTGAAATTCAAGGGAGGAAAAAAAATAGTTTGAGTTTTTCTTGTTAGAAATGAA
>CAUYON010095191.1:0-36179 GCA_963573935.1 Arctocebus calabarensis
TTTTTTGAGACAGAGCCTCAAGCTGTCACCCTGGGTAGAGTGCTGTGGCATCACAGCTCACAGCAACCTCCAATTCCTGGGCTCAAGCGAGTCTCTTGCCTCCGCCTCCCAAGTAGCTGGGACTACAGACGCCCGCCACAACGCCTGGCCGTTTTTTGGTTGCAGCCGTCATTGTTGTTTGGCGGGCCCTGGGGCTGGATTTGAACCCGCCAGCTCAGGTGTACGTGGCTGGCGCCTTAGCCCGTTGAGCCACAGGCGCCGAGCCTGCATAGAATATTTTTAACTTCATAAAAATTATTTCAGAAGTTACTGAAATCATGAAACTCAGTTTGCTTTTTGGCTCTTCTTCCTCATGACCTGTTACAGCACAAAGGCAAACATTGGCTGTTCCATTGATGGTGGACCTATTTTCCTTTGGTAGGGCTCTTTCAAATCCTAGTTGCCTAGAGGTGAAGAATTTTGACCAACAGTTGTGAGGCTTTGGTATGGAAGGAATCATTTCAGGGGAGGTAGAAAACCAACAGTAAAGGCTGACAGCAGTCATTTGTCATGCATATTAGAAGTGACCCAGGAGTGGAAGAGCCTGGGCTCAGCCTGCTTGTCAGGTTCAGAACTCCCCCCTACAGCAGTTAGGATAACTTGCATCTCTACGTTCAGACTTTTTCAGAGCACTGCTCACTCTGAACTCATGGCCACCAGTGGGAGCTGTGGGGTGTCTGTGTGGCAGTAGGGCTGCCCTAGTTTCCCAGGTGAATTAAAGACTAGCTATTCGGTGACTGGATGGCGGACTCATCTAGTCTCTCTACAGTGAGGCAGTCTAGGCAGCACATGGTAGTCCCTAAGGAAATAGAGATGTGCTGCTGAGGCAGAAGAGCTCTCCTGCAGGTGAGTACCGAGGATGCACCTTGCTCCCATCACACCAGCGTCTGCAGTGAGGCCATTGACTCACCATCATCCATGCAAGACCTACGTGTATAGCAGGCCTTAGCAAAAGCCAGGAAATCACATCATGATGTTGGTAAATTATAATCGTGTAACAGCAAACACAAATAGAGCGCCTCTAATGCTCTAGGCACTGTTTGAAGAGCTTTGCATTATTCATCTCATCTTCAAAGCAGCCCCACAAGGTGGATAGTCTTCTTATCCCCATGGAGAAACGAGGCGCAGAGACACTAAATAGTTTCCTCAAAGTCACACAACTAGTAGGTGCCAGAGCCAGGATTCAGTTTTACACAGTCCAGCCCTGCTTTTATCAACTGTATTATCTTTTAATTATGAGTAATAGGGGAATATTATACCCACTTTTAGTTAAGTGTGAACTATATTACACATATTCAAGGCAAGAAGTATTACTCAAGATAGAACAATGAAAGGGTCAGTTCAACAAGAAGGCATACCGTCCGAAACGTGCATAAACCTTACAGCACAGCATGAGACCGCAGATTTTAACACATCTCCACAAACGGTAGAACAAACCAACAAAGAAAATCAGCAAGTACATAGAAGATTTAAAAAGTACTCTGAACCAACTTCATTGACCTAATTGACATTGGTAGAACGCTATTTCCAACAACTGTAGAATGCGTATTTTGAAGTCCACATGACACCTTCACACAGTCAAGTCGTGTGCTTGGCTGGGCTATGTAAGCCTCAGCATAGTACAAAAGATTGAAAGTGTACCGAGTATATTCCCTGACCACAATGGAATTAACTCAGAAGTCAGTAACAAAAAGATAAATAGAAAAGCCCCCAAATATATTGAAATTAATAATACAACTCTAAATAATCTAAGGTTCAAGGAAGAGATCACAGTAGAAATTATGTTTTCATGGAAAAATAATTAAATTGCAATGTATCTGAATTTGTGGGACACAGCCAAAGCAGTGCTTAGAGGAAGATTCGTGGCATTAAATATCAGAAAAGAAAAAAGCTTGAAAAGCTATAATTTAAAGTTACTTTAGGAAGCTGAGTAGAAAATCAGGAAATTAAACCCAAAGAAAGTAGAAGGAAATAAAAGTCTGGGCTGAAATCAATGCAATAGAAAAACAGGCATATGATAAAATCAATAGAACCAAAAGTTGGTTCATTGAAAAGATCAATTGTTGTTAAGTGTAAGAAGTACTTAAATACATTTCCTTCCTCTCATTGCCCCCATCACCAACTAAATTCTGAGTTAGCAAATCAACTGGTGTGGGACTTTTAAAGCCCGCCTTCCTCCCACAGAATGCTTTATACCACTCTAATGGGTACTAGTGTGTCAGTTCCCTTTTCAACTTTGAGTCTCTGCAAATTCTTTTCTAACTATTCTCCTATCTCTGTTTGTTCCATGCTAAGCAGATGGCCCAGAAATTAGCCAAAAGCAGGAAGAAGGTGCAGTACAAACAACTTCATCAGCTTGGTGTTCTGCCTGTTCTTTTCATTTGTTTCTGTTTTGCCTTTTTCTATTTTTGTGTTTTTGTTTTCTGCATCCAGCAAGTTTTTGTTCAGATTTCTTTTTGAACCGCCCCATAAGCCAGCGTTTCTCAAAACTCAGTTGCCTAAAGTGGCCGTTTTCTGTTGCTCATTAGTCATTTCACGTCAGAGGAGCGGCAGGGAGCAGATTGGAGATGCTAAATGAATCATGCACTAGTGTAGAAGTTCTCCTCCTTCAGGGGCACTGATGTGGCAGGGACCTGGGTACGTTCAATTACAGTTATGTTTGACTTGTGGATTTATCAGATTGCTGGATGCAAAAAAGAAAACTCGCTGATAACCACACATGTGCGGAGTTAACCCCTAAATGACCCAGGCTGTGCTTGTTTAGTTGTGGAGCTTCTAGGTGCTTATGGAGTACCTGGGATGTTGTGGCTTTGGGGCTCAGTTTCTTAATGGGGTGGCTTCAGGAGTGGGCAGCTGCTTCTGTGTTTCTGTGGTGGCATATGAAGACCCTCTTACCAGAACTGCATTCCAGTGGCTCCACTTGCACCTGCTATAAACATCATCCCCCATCCTGCAGTGCCTCCTTCTGGCTGGGGTATGGAACTGCCCCATCAGCTCAAGCAGGGGCAGAGTCAAAGTGACTTCTTCAAGGTCCTTGGATATGCGTTAGTTGCCTAAAGGCAACTGTTGGGCTCCAAAACCCTTGCAGAAAGGGCCATTTGCCGGCATTGTTTAGAGTCAAATCTACTTCATTGGGTTACTGTTTCTATTGGTTCTACTGGTTACTTCTAAGTGAGGAAACGAAGGGGCTTCCACACTTTTTCCCCTGTGACCTGGAGATGCTAATCTCGTCCATGTGTCCATCCTCTGTGTGATATCTTCAGCTTTGGCAATTTAATCCTAGAGTCTGCATTGCCGTTCTGGTGACTGTGTCTCGGTGCCTGTGTGTGTGAGCTAACCTACGCCTTATGCACCTAGGTTAGTGGAGTGTAGTAAAACTTTCTCTTGGTGCATTTTTTTTTTTCTTCTCAGGCTCCTGAAGGTGAATCTCAGCCAATGACCGAGGTGGATCTCTTCATTTCTACACAGCGGATTAAAGTTTTGAATGCTGACACACAGGTATCAGTTGGTGCCACCTTCCCCAGAGGTGAAGTTTGGTGGTGATGTGTGTCTGCAGAGAAGCTGTCCCTAGGCACTGAGTTCCTTATCAGCTATTATAGAAGTGTTTGCAGTGCCTCCTTCTGGCTGGGGTATGGAACTGCTTTCTTAAAGCTCAGGGAAACATAGGTGTGGTTTAGCACCCTCTTGAGTTCTTATGAAAGGTTTCTTTAACACGGACAGGCTAGCATTTTAAGAAATCTTGTTTAAAATCACACACACACTCCCCAAAACAACCGTGCTGTTTATATTTTTATTCTTTTTAAAAACCTCCCCACCCAAGAGTCTGTATTGGTTGTGAAATGTTTGACATTTCGTATTTCTTTTCACTTGCTGTAGGTCATCTCCTGCTCTTGATTAGCCAAGGGGGATGACGGAGCATGAGCGGGTGGGCTTAGGTCTGCCAGTAGGTCTTCGTAGGGGACCCTGGAGCCCACCCTGCGTGCTGCGTGTGGACCAGATTTGGCCGGCTGAGGGGTGGCACCTCTCTCACACATCACTAGAGGCTGTGCCGGACCCAACTGCCCTTTCTTCCCACTTCCAGGAGACAATGATGGACCACCCTCTGAGGACTATCTCCTACATCGCGGACATCGGGAACATTGTGGTGCTGATGGCCCGTAGGCGTATGCCCCGCTCCAACTCCCAGGAGAATGTGGAAGCCTCACACCCCTCCCAGGATGGGAAAAGGCAGTACAAGATGATCTGCCATGTCTTTGAGTCTGAGGATGTAAGGGGGGCTTCCTTCATGTCCTTCTGGGTACTCTGGGTGGCCACTGGGTGACCAGGTTTCACTTGATTTCTCAGAACCTGAATCAGTCTAATTCATCCTATGTTAAACATACTTATGGGCGGCGCCTGTGGCTCATTGAGTAGGGCGCCTGTGGCTCATCGAGAAGAGCACCGGCCCCATATACCGAAGGTGGCAGGTTCAAACCTGGCCTCGGCGAACTGCAAAACAGAAAAATAACCGGGCATTGTGGCGGGCGCCTGTAGTCCCAGCTACTCGGGAGGCTGAGGCCAGAGAATCACCTAAGCCCAGGAGTTGGAGGTTGCTGTGAGCTGTGTGACGCCACGGCACTCTACCGAGAGCAGTAAAATGAAACACTGTCCCTACAAAAAAAAAAAAAAATACTTACTGAGCAACTACTGTGTGTTAGGGATATACGGCTGAATAAAACAGACAAGATACTCCTAGTGAGGGTTAAAGGGGAATAGGAAATAAATTAATAAATATACTTAATATACAATTAAGTAGTGGGCAGCTATATAAAAAAATAAAGCAGGGTCAGGGGTAGAGGAACTAGGGCTATTTCAGGCAGGGGGTAACAGTTCTCTCTAGAGAAGGTGACATTGAGCAGAGATCTGAAGAAAGGGAGAATAGGAAAGGCATAGGTGCAGAGGCCCTGAGGCAGGGGCCTGCTCTGTTCGTGTGAGGAAGGGCAGGGAGGCCACGCATCTGGGAAGTCTGCAATGGGGCGAGAGTGGGAAGAATTTGGTCAGTCCGTGGAGGACCTGAGCAGATCTCCTCTGAGCATGAGGGCATCATAAGAAGACGATTCTTTATTCATAGGACTGTCCTGTGAGCTACAGTAAGATTAGCATCTGCGCTCCTTCCCACCAGCTCCTCCTGACACAAAGCCAGTGATTCCTAATCTCTGGTGGTGCGGTCAACAGGGAAAATTTGTTTACAATAGAGGCCATTCTTTCATTTGGCCTTCTTCCAGGATTGTGCCGGGAGCTGCTGGTGAAGCCACCAACCTTTAATTGCCTTAGCACCGAACTGATCCCAGGGCCTGGGCTAGCCTGGGATGTTCCCTTTGAGGATGGGCCACAGCCCCACGTGGTTCTGAGCTGCAGGACCCCTCCCCAGCCCCACTCACCTCTGAGGGGTGCATCAATGCCTTTGACTGTGCTGATTTTCCCTCCTGTCACAGAGGAATAAGCTGTGTTTCTTGTGTGGAGTAGAGCGCTTATCTGTTTGAAAGAAAATTGCGTGTGATGACCTTCGCTCCTTAAAAGAGGCCATTGTTCTCCAGTAGAGTTTCATCTAACTGCAGAAATTGCCTTCCTCCTCCTGTTAGGAAGCAGAGGCCATTCTGCTTTTCTCTGGGGAGCCAGCGCTGTCATGGCTGTGGCCGTAAGTGGGGGAGTTGCTGACACTTCTTGTCACTGTCCTCTACTGGTCTCCTTCTCTAAGAAGCAGCCTTGGGACAAGGTCAGAGAGCTCGAAAGGCCTCTGTCTGCCATTTTCCCTGCTGTTCTCCCCCACCTATTCCTTAAAGCTAAGGACAGACATGCGTGAAGATGAGTTTTATGAGTTTCTGAGAAAGTTCCAAAAGAATGGAAATGTGGGAACTTAAGCCTCCTGTGTGGCTCACCGGCTCAAGGATGCCTTCAGGGCCCCTGTCACCTCCACCTGGCTCAGAGTTCGTAAGGAGGGTTTCTGCTCCTCGGCCCCATCAGAGAGTAATGGAAAGAGGAGAGAAGCAAGAGTTAGAAGAGAGGACCCAGGAACCTCGCTCCCTTCCATGGGAGTGTGACAGAATGTGGGCTCCTGAGCTGGGAGAGCTGGGTTTGCATCCCGCCTCCACGTGCAAGCTGTGTGGCTGCGCAGCCTCGGGTTCGTCTTCTGTAGAATGACGGTGCCTCCCTTGTTGGGCTGCTGTGGGACTCTCACAGATATTGCACATAAACCCAACACATGGCAAATGGTCCCTTACTCTCAGCCGCCAGTGTGTTTGCCGGGTGTATCCATTAGTGCTAATAGGAAGTGCACAGGTCACGTCCCCAGGGATGTATTTTTCACTTCATCAGCATGTGCCTCTCTGATGCCACATGCGATGCCTCACTGCCTCCCAGCTTTGCAGCAGGGAGTAGGGAAGTGGTTCTTGATGTAACCTGTGGCATGTGAAATTCCCAGATTCTCAGAGGTAAGCTTTTATTTCCCCATGGCCAGCCACATAGAAGGTTCTGGTTTCACTGTTAATTCGCTGCTTTTACTAACAATTAGGGAAAACGGGGAAAGGAGGAATGGAGATTAGAATGGTGTATGTTTTTGAAATATTGTTCTAGAGATTTTCTGGTCTGGTTTTGCTTTCTGCCCACTCCTGGTCTGTCCAATCTGAACAGTAGTACAGATCTATAATTCCAAAATCTAAAAAGCTCTGAGAAGCTAAAGGGATGTTTGCGTTGGCCGAGAAACCTGACTTGAACTACCATGAGGCAATGGGTAGGATTTGTCTAGCTTACCTGGAATTCCACTCATTTTGCTGCAGAAATGTTACTGTGTTCATTTACTTCCCCGGATCCTGCAAAAGTTACTGAGCAGTGTCGAGTACATGTACCTTATTACCTTTCTGAAATCTGAAAATTGCTGAATTCTGAAATATAGCCTAAAGAGTCTCAGATGAGGAAACTGTCCCAGCACTGACGTGAGGACTCACGTGCTGGCTCCCATATAGCAGGTAATGCAGTGTAGGCCCATAAGAAGGCTCAGTTGTTGGCTGTCCCAATTAATAATGTTGCTTAATTAATGCAGGAAAAAGTCGTCAAAGCCTAGTGTAAGAGAACGAACAATGGAAGCTGTGAGCTGCATAACCCTGAGAGGTTCCCTTGTGTCTCTGGGCCTCGGTCTCCTCAACTGGGAAATGCAGGGTTAGACTGGATCAGAGTTCTCAGCTCCATGGGGACAACGCTCACTTTCTATGAGAAACATTTTATAACGCCTCATTATTACTCTGAAATGAAATTTATAGGTAATATGTAACCTCCCCTTTTGAAAATCTGTCACCAGATAATCAAAATATGGCCATAAATATAATACAAAGAAGGATGAAAGGAGATCCAGCTAAAATAAAATTATGCTACGGCATGTAAACACTTGGGTCCAGTCATTCTGAAAGGCATGCTGCGATAGTCACACACTTGCCCCTGCCCGATTAATAAGTTTGGATATAGGTGAACACAGTGTTCAGTGGAACATTGCAAGCACTTTCCATGTGACATTTCAAGTTGAAGGCTAAATAAGAAAATGCCCCCCCACACACACAGACATGCAGGATGACCGTGCTGGACAGAAGATACACAGGTTGACAGGGATGTGATTTTATTGGCAACTCTGATACCATCAGCAGCACTGAAGCTGATGGGTTTCCAGCCATGAACCTTCCTCCTGGTAAAATGCTGGACAAAGCAAAATACCAGCTTATCTCAATGTACACAGTAGTGTTCCTGAAACATTCAATGTGTTTTAAAGTCACGTGCTGGCCGGGCGCTGTGGTTCACACCTGTAATCTCAGCACTGTGAGAAGCTGAGGAGGGAGAATTGCTCCAGCTCAGGAGTTCAAGACTTGCCTGAGCAAGAGTGAGACCCTGACTCCTAAAAAAATGAAAAACCCAGCCGGGTGCTGCGGAGAGCACCTGTAATCCCAGCGGCTTCCGGAGGCTGAGGCAGCGGGATGGCCATAGCAGAGTCTAGGGTTGCAGTGAGCTATGATGCCATTGCACTCTCCTCAGGGCATAGGATGGGACTCTGTCTCAACAGCAACAACAAAAAAAAAAAATTAAAGCCACACGATGAACGTCTTTGTGTTTATATATAAATCCTGGACTCAACTCTGATTTATATATAAACACAAAGACTTTCATCATGATGAAAGGTGATTAGAAACAGGTATTACATGTACATGAACATCCAGAAGGATGTTTGAAAATTCCTCAGGATGTAGGATGACTCACCATTGTGTAGAGCTGTCCTTTGCATGCAGGAGTCCTGCATCTCTGGTTCCTGTCCCCTGATTATAAAATGGTCATCATCCTAATCAAAAACATCCCTTCACCTCTAGGAGGACCATAGTCTAGGTGGAGAAGTGCACTGGGCTGTCCCTCAAGGACATCAGCCCGCTGACTGCCACCTTTCTCTCTGGCTGCTACTCTAGGCCCAGCTGATTGCACAGTCCATCGGGCAGGCCTTTAGCGTGGCCTACCAGGAATTCCTCAGAGCCAACGGGATTAACCCCGAAGATCTCAGCCAGAAGGAGTACAGTGACCTGCTCAACACCCAGGACATGTACAATGATGACCTGATCCACTTCTCCAAATCGGAAAACTGCAAAGATGTAGGTACTTTACTGACGCTGTTCTCTGGGCTGGGTCAGCCAGTGGGGTCCAGGCGGAGGGGACAGCCCTGCTGTGGAAGTGACTCTTATACCTAAGTAAATTTTACCTCTTAATATACATTAAAGATAAGATTAGAGAATTTTCTTGGAAGGCAGGTGGAAGGTGAGGAGTGCACAACTGGCCGGGCATTGCAAAGGAGCTGCCCTCTCCTAAGGCCCTGTTACTCCATGCTGTTGTGGGTGGGTGTAAACAGAGGAGCAGTACATCTGCTTCTGGGCATCCTGAGCTAAGTTTTCGGTGGGTTCCAGAGGTGGCTGTGACCTGAACTCTGCCCTTGTGAAGCCTGCAGTCTAGGTAAGGATACCCAAAGTTAAATGATGGTGCCAGGCACAAGCACTGGTCAAAGCCAATTGTACTTGGCAGAATAGAGCAGATCTTGGGTTTCAGACAAGAGACGTTGTGCTCCCCCAGGGACCACCCTACTGCTGTAGACCAAGCTCTCCAGGACTGCATGGGGCCATCTGAGCTGCTGTGGAGGTCTGAGGATTATTTGGAAAGGTAGGGACAAATAGGGCTGGGCCAAAGTAACAGTATGGGAGTCAGAAAGCTCCAGATTTGTCTGGGAACTCAGGAAGGGAGTGGCTTGGCTGTAGCAGGGGCTGGGCACAGGAAGGGAGATGTGGAAACCAGCACAAGGTCCAGGTCAGACCTGGAGGGTTTGTGAGTCTAGCTAAGGGGTTCAGACTTTATCCCATAAAGTAGAAAGAACCTGCATCCCGTCCACTAGGCTGGAGGTGAGGTTTCTAGAAGCGGAGCTGAAGGTAGAAATTTGGTCAAGAGGGCTTATGGGGAAGTGTGGGAAGCAAGTGATGGGGCACTGAGGAAAAGTGTGGTCCTCCTGGCCAAGAGCTTCCCTCTGATCCAAAGGGAAGCTCAGGTGTACAGACTGCAGGACAGACTTGTCTCACCTTGAGGCAAGAGCACTGGCAGGCCTTTGTGCCCCGTGCCAGCCACTAACCAAGGTTGGGCAGGGGGTATATTAGTTGTAATGCTGTAATGAAGTACCACAGACTAGGCAGCTTAAATGACAGAAATGTATTATTTCACAAAGCTGGAGGCTGGATTCCAAGACCGAGGTGTTGACAGGGTCAGTTCGTTCTGAGAGCCATCAGAGAGGGCTCTGTTCCAGGCCGCTTTCCAGGGCTCTAGATGGCTGCCTTCCCTCTGCACGTGTCTTTGTCCAAATTTTCTCTTCTCATAAGGACTCCAGTCATGTTGGATGAGGGCCTATTCCCCTAACCTCACTTAAAATCAATTACTTGTGTAAAGACCTTATCTCTAAGCAAAGTCACAGTCTAAGGTACTAGGGCTTCATACTGCAATTTTGGGAGGACACAGGTTGTAATAAAAGTGTCTCCTGTTTGGCTAAGGACAGTTCTTCAGGGAAGGGGCCAACTGTGAATGCCAGCAGCTGGGGAAGGAGAGACAGCCTGTGAAGGGGACTTTGTCAGGCTCCAAGAAATAACACACACACTCTCTTGGTGGAATGTTCCCAAGACGTGTCTTACCCTTCTGTGACACTCTGTGAACCACCCCCATCCCTCGGAGCACAGATATCCGGCACTGATACCGCAGGTCAGAAAACGATCACGTGTGTCCAGGATGTGACCTGCCTGAGTGCACTCCCAACCTTTTGGTTGTAATTAACTTCAGCATCACTTTTTTTCTTTTCCCTTGACTTTCTCCTTGTAGGGAGGTGTTTCTGTATGTTTATTTATTTTTAACTCAAGAATCTGAAATGTCAGAATTTATGAAGGACTGTGGGAGGGGGAGACCAGTACATGTAATTTAAAAAGCTATTTCTGAAAACCATAACAGACACTGCCTCTTTCCCCTGCCACAAGGAATACAAAAATTAAAAAAAAACAAAAACCTGGTGCCCCTCATGGCTATGTGCTGAGGCAGAATTGCTTATATGAAACAAGTGAATTACAAAAAAAAGAGTGTGGACCATGTGAAATTGTTTCTTATAAATTCCAAGTGCTGTAGAATGCACAGAAGACGGGGATTCCCCTGGCTGAAGGAAAAGGGGGAGAAGCTTTGATTTCTGCCACCACCCCAGATGGTCGCTGATTCAGGCTTTCTGATATTTCATCCCTTGTAGGTTTTCATTGAGAAGCAGAAAGGAGAAATCCTAGGGGTGGTGATCGTGGAATCTGGCTGGGGGTCCATCCTACCTACCGTGATCATCGCCAGCATGATGCATGGAGGCCCTGCAGAGAAGTCGGGGAAGCTGAATATTGGGGACCAGATCATGTCCATTAATGGCACCAGCTTGGTGGGCCTGCCTCTATCCACCTGCCAGAGCATTATTAAGGTACCTGAACATGGGGAAAGTTGGCTATTATTGTAGACTTGAAATGACATGGAGTGTGATGGCATCTAATCAGTAATGTCTGTGAATGTATCCTAAGTGTCAGGCTCGAAGAAAGATACAAGTTATTGTTTACAGATTCTTTCCTGAAATTGATTTTAGATCAGGGCTAGTATATTAGCTCACATAACACTACTCTCTGAAAGCATGCTCATGGCAGGCATCACCAGTCAATCCCAGCGGGATCCCACTAAGCCTAGATTCAGCCTCAATAGAACTTTACTCATCTCAGTAATCCATACCATCACTTACAGTCAGCCTGATGTATTTGACATGACTTGCCATCCTGTTAAAAATTGTCAGAATGCTTTGGATCTGAGAGCACTTTTTCCTTCAGGTGGCCCTGCCTATGTTGCTGGTGCGTCTGTCGTCCCCCAGAGCCTCTGGACTGCCATCCCCATGTGCTGGTTGCCACAAGAAGGAAACCATTCTAGTCCATGTGCTCCTTTTCATTCCCTAGCATACATGCTTCTTGCTCAACCTGAACTGATACTATTATGTAAGAGTAAGAAAAGTTATTTAAAGGAAAATTACATGTGAATATTTGAGAAAAATTAGATTTTTACCTTGAAATGAAGCATCCATGTGTAGTCTTTTGAGCACATTGATACTTGCTGACTGCACGGCCAGCGTGACTAAGAATAGTCGCCCTCCACTGAAGCCGCTCAGACCCCAGCAGCACGCTGCGGGTGGACTGGGGTTGTACAGCTTCCTTTGGTCCTGCAGGGGTTTTCTGAAAGACTATTAGCTAGAACATAGCTATCTGTGTGTATGTGTGGGTGGGTGTGCGTGAGACAGAGAGCATGCTCATGGCAGGCATCACCAGTCAATCCCAGCACTATCCCAGAGACAGAGAGAGAGAAGAAGAAGAGAGGAAGTGGATTCATACAGTAGTCATTATGAACAAAAGAAGATCCCAAAAGCCAGCCTCCTCTGGGCTGAGAGGGCCTGAGTGGGAGGTGCAGGTGAGTGTATAGGACATAGGAATGGTGTCTCTTTGTTTTTAATGAAACAGATTAACTTCTAATAATCACACCTAGAAAGAAATAGTCCTCATTGGCCTCCTTTAATTTCTTTTTGTTACTTCTTCTGCCTAAGTAAATTTTACCTCTTAATATACATTAAAGATAAGATTAGAGAATTTTCTTGGAACATGCCTACTCATTTAGACATGTTTAATTGGGCCTCTGTGTGGTGCTGAGCTGAGCGGTGGTGAAGCGGGGCTGGCGGTATGCCTGTAGAGGTTAATTACAGACAAGAAAGGGTTCTGTGGCCCTAATAGCAACATGGAGGTGAAAGGCTGTGAACAATAAGAGGGACCATTTTATGTGATTTTTAAATTGACTTTGAAGGAGTAAGACCTAGGTCAGTAGCAGAAAGGACAAATGGCCCTTGGAAGTTTCTGCTTGAATTAATGGCCAGTGGGCTGGCATTGAGCCAGGGAGAGATATGGTTTAAGCTTGGGCTGAGAAGGCTGGTTGGGTGCTGCCATGATGGCGTGGGAAGGCAAAGAGTGACCAGGCATGGGGAGGCAGGACCAACCCACTTTGGGGTCTCTCTCTCCCACCAGTAAGGAAGTTACTTACCACACACCTTGCGTGCACATATGAGAACTGCCAAGGGCAGTGGTACCCAGAGACACAAGAAGTACAATCCCCACCCCAGGGAGCTTGGTCTGGTTGGGGAGAGGTGAAAGGATGGAGGGCTAACAGTGATCAGTGCCATGCATCTGATGCCACTCCAAGAATACACATGGATGAGCTCCCTGTGCCCTCACTGCAGCCTTCTCTGGGGCAGGCACCGCAGCTATGCCCACTGTTCACTTTAGGAAGCTGAGACAGAGAGAAAGATGTAATCACCCAAGGTGACATAGCTCGCCAGCCACCTGATATCCTGCCTTCAATACATAGTCATCCCAGGAAGAGTGTCTGGTCAAATTCTAGATCCAAGGCCCAACCATGGGGCAGTAGTTCTCATTCAAGGGTGATCTTGTATACTCCCAAATATCTGGAGACTTTTGGTTATCACCACTGAGGAGGAGAAGGAGCTCCTGGCATCCAGGGGGTGGACACCACCAGGGACACTGTCAAACTTCAAACAATGTACAGGAAAAAGCCAGAGCAAAGAATTATCAGCCCCAAATAACTATAGTGCTGAGGTTCAGAAACTTTGCGTTAGGGGTAGAGAGTTCCCGCATAGGAGAAAATTTAGTAAGAGTGGGAGGTTGGGGGAGTGGAAAGTCCATGGGGTGTTGATCTAAGTTTGGGGAGGAGGATTATGGACAAAGGTGTATGGACTGAATGTGTTTCCCCAAAATTCCTATGTTGAAACCTTAATTCCAATGCTATTAGGAGGTGAGGCCTGTGGGAAGTGACTAGGTCATGAGGGTGGAGCCCTCATAGATGGGATTAGTGCCCTTGTAAAAGGACCCTGGAAAGCTCTCTTGCTGTCTTTTTCTATGTGAAGATACTTAGCTGTCCTGTCTGCAGCTGGGAAGAGAGCCCTCACCAGAACCAATCATGCTGGCACCCTAATCTCAGACTTCCAGCCTCAGAAGTATAAGACATAAACGCCCGTAGTTTATAAGACTCCTGGCCTGTGGTACTTCATCCTGGGAGACTAAGAACAGGCAAACACAGGGGGATAGGACAGGTTAAGGTGGGTTAGGACTGGGACAGAAACAGTCCTGGTGAGGCCCCAGGTCGTGGCTGGCTTGAAGCACCAACTTTCCTCCTCAGCACACCCCACAAGAGGGATAAGAAACACCAGTTCCACAGATGACCATCTGAGACCCCAAAGGCCCAGGTGACTCACTCAAGCTGGCGAGTGAGACCCAATATCCATTGCACCCCTCCCTGCCTCATCTGTACACATATTCAGAGGAAGGCCTGAGCCCAAGAGGGCAGCCTGACTTCCTCTGCTATAGCATGGGGGTCACAGCATCAAGGTAGAAACACAGTACAGTAAGACCTCTGTCTGAGCAGTCTCCTGAGAGGAAAAGATTTGTTTGAGGAGCCGAACTTTGAGGTCTATAAAGACAGTCTCTATGGAACCAGAAAATGAAAAGGCGATGAGAGATGTAACTGATGAAGATGGAGAGTATGGAAAGCAGTGCCTTCGTGGTCCCCTCAGGGAAGGACTTAGCAGGGCAGGCCTGGTGAGAGCACAGCGGAGCTCCCTCAGTGCCAAGGACGTGTACTTTGTGCCAGGGCAAAGTGCGAGGCCCAACCATGGTCCATCCTGGCTGGGGGAAGAGTATCACCACGGGTGACAGCACATGCAGCCTACCTTCAGTGGCTTCTGTTACATTTTAAAACTTCTCTCCATGGCACTCTGCTTTCTGCCTGCACCTGCACTGATGTGCACACTGCCCCATACTGTCCCACACCCACCGGGGGGCCCTGCAGGGAAGCACCTGGTGCTTTTAGGCTGGGTATTCAGATTTGCTGCCGTGTGTCTCAGGGCCCTTTGCAGAGACTTTCACAAGCAGCTCTCATTCTGGTAAAGCAGTGCTTCTCAAACTGATTGGAATCACCCAGGGGATCTTGTTCAAATGCCCCTTCTGATTTAGCCAGTCTACGGTGGCATTCTGCATTTTCAGCAAGCTCCTGAGGTGATGTCATCACCAGTCAGCAGGCTATGATTGGTCTAAATTGGTGTATTCTATATTTTACCACCTTAATTCTGGTTGGCCTCCCCCCCTCCCCCGGGTTATAGGAAATTGAACTGATTTCTAGAGTAGAGTTATAGATACCTAATTATCTTAATTACTTGTTTTCTGCCATTTATTTTTTCCGCCATAATTAATTCCCAAAGGATAATTATCAGTAGGTGAAACATACTACAGGCTTCCTCTTTGCAGGCCATTGCCTCCATGGTCCTGTCCTCTGGATTTTTGTTCTTTTGTGGACCAGGGCCCAGCTTCCCTTGCCTTCCCCAAGATGATCATGATTCCGCTCTCCCGTTGCTATAGAGACCACTCTGGCTTCTCTTCTCTCCCCTCCCCTCTTCTCTGCCCTTCCCCTCCCACCATATTTCTTAATTTGCTGCACCATTCCACTGTTGTCATGGGGACCAAGTGACCCTGTATTTAATTGGCACCTCCAATAAAATGGCAGCTCAGAAATCTTAATTAATGGGACCCAACTCCAAACATTGATTAGGAGCGGCAGAGCAAATGCATGGTCTGGTTATTTCAAATTGCCATTTCTCTAAGCCTCATCTTGCAGCACATTTTTCCCAATCTAGAAAATCTCTCACTGAGGGACATACCAGGCATCTTAAATCAATTCACATAGAAGGAAAGACCCCACCAGAATAATGTGAAATTTTTTAGGCAACATAGAGAAAATAGAGTCATTCTCTTGCTTTTTGATATGTCAGGTAACCTTTTCTGTATCACACAAGCATACCTAAATAATCCCAGTGGTTAATGAGTATACACATTTAAAGCAGGTGGCTTTGCCTGAAGGGTTGAGATACTAACAACATGCTCCTGTCTTTAGTTTTCTTATCCCTCGGTTCCCACAAATTCTTGGTCTCCTGGTGCATGATTGTAGAAAGAGAGAGGTGAAGGGACTCAGGCCCCCTCTTCTCTCTTGCCCAGCCCTCCCTGAGCTCTTGGAGGCTCAGGGGAGGGCTCCACTCTCCAATCGCCAAATCTCCAGTGCCTAACACGTTTCTTGGTACATAGCAAGTCAAGAATAAATATTTCCTAAGTGGATGAAAAAGAGGATGCACTCAGAGAAACACACCCGTGTGCACCGCGCCCTCACCACGTCCCTTACTCTCACAAAAGCAGCCTACTTTTAGAAATAGGTGTAAGCATAATGGTTGAGATTTGGCTCACAGGCAAAAACATTTGGAATTTTAAAAAAAGAACATGAAAAATGGTACAGGCATAGAAATTAGAACTGAAAGTGACTTGAGTGAGTTTCACCATTCATCATGAAGATGAAGAAATTGAGGTGGGAGCAAAAGCAAAGTTCCTAAGATTCCCCCTGCTTGGTGTGGCTGAAACAGCACTTGAGTCCACGTCTTCTGACACCAACAGACTCCTCTACACCAGGCCATGTTGGTTCTGCTATTAGGAGCAAAAGGCCAAAGCATCCCCTCTTGTCAACGTGCTGCCCCCAGGAAGGCCTACATCCTTTGCAGACTTTGGTTTACCCAGAGAGTGTCACATTTGACTCATTTCATTGTTCTGCTTTGAAAACATCATTTCCTTAATCAGAGAAGTTCCCTAAGAAATGTTCCAGAACCACCAGGGACACTGCAGGCGTGTGACCACCAAATCTCGTGGTGCAGAAGGGCCATGGCTGAATGACAGCCATCGGGAGGCTCAAGTCCTGCAGAACACGGGGCATTTCAGAGCACTGAGGAAACAGATGCTGAAGGTGAGGAAATTAAATTGGATCCCCCATTAAAATTCACACAGTAAGAGGAGAAACTAGAATCAAGCAAAAGAGGGGAGGTCGCAGAGGGAATGTGGAATATGAGGACCATGAACCCCGAAGAACTCTTACCATGGAGGAAAGGGAACTAAAAAGCTGTCCCAAGTTCAAGGCTGGATAAAAGGTTGGGGGACACCTACTATTGCCAACTCTGGCTACTTTTTTGAGCGAGACCCACACACTCTCCCCTTGTACATCTGGGGCCTTATGCAGGTGAAAATACTGTGGGCTCTGAATACAGACAGACCGACAAGAGAATCTAGCTGTGTGTGAACTTGGCCAAGTCGCTCAATCTTGCTGAGTCTCTGTTGCCTTTTCTAACTACAGCGTCCACCTTATGTGAGACAGCTCTCAGAATTTCCAGGTCACATGCTTCATGACAGGTAATTACTATCGTCGTGATTTGGGTGGTTTCATCGTCAAGATGGGTTTTGATGCAGCATTGATCTTAGGAAGGCTCACACGTCATACAGACGTGGGCATGGCTGACCAAGGGTCAGGCTGCGTAGTGAGGGAGCAGTCAACACTCCCACATGCGTCACCCACACTCCAGCCTTGCCAGCACCTGCTCTCGCGGAGCACACTGGTCACAGGTGTGACTAGCAAATTGTCTTTGGGTCTAGTCCCGGAGAAATTTAGTCACCTGAGTGCAGGTGAGATTGTCTACACCAGTTTTCAAATTGCGCATGCATCAGAAACACTTGAGAGACTCGTTATCACACAGATCACTGGGTCTCCCCTGCATTTTCTTATTCAGTGGGTCTGGGATGGAGCCAGAGTTGCATTTGTGACAAGTAGCAGGTGGTGCTGATGCCGTAGGAGTCGGGGGTTGAGGACCACTGGTGTTTATTCATTGGTCAAGCACAGTAGCGCTGGATAACCAGGGGCAAAGTAGTCCTCATCTATCCCGCAATCTGAAGTATGTTCTCATCACTTGGAAACAAAAGGTGTGTGGGCTACGTGTGCCTCTCAGAAAAAGACTCTTCCCGCAGATTATATTTGCAGTGAAGTGGCCTAACACCACCTTCACTTCTCTACTGGGCAAAGTGCTATTAGGGAAATAGTGGCCTGAGCAGGGGATCCACAGGCCCAATCCTGACCGCAGAGCCCTTGGACAAAGTAGGTTCTGTGTCTCTGTCCTCATCTCTAAGACGTGACATTTAAGTCCTGACCTCCCACAGAAAAGATTTTTATAGTGGCCATGGAATATGCAGATTTCTACTGGTAGAATAAGATGGAAGCTGTCAGCCTCTGGGCATACCATGGCTTTGTCTTCCCTCTCCCAGGCCTCTTTCACTTTGCCCATAGAGGACACAATAGGACCCATTTGTGAATTGGTCAGTACTGTCCCTAGGGGATAGTGGAGACTTGGGCAGAACAGGGCCCACCTCATCCCCGAATGCCTGCACAGTAGGGCCCATCCCATAGCACCATCTCTCAGGAACAGCTTCAGCCCCAGCCTGGTCCCTGGAGGAGAGCCGCCGTGGCCGGGCTTGCACCCCCTCAGTCATCCAGCCTTGCTACATGGCATCCAGTGGGGCGGGCACTTCCCACTCGTGCTCAGCACAGAGCCAGGAGCAGCGAGGCCTCCAAGCCACAGTAGTGTGTCTCCTGTGCCATGCCTGGAAGGGTTTGGGAAGCACCTGCTGTGGACCGTTCTTTACCAGCCACCACAGGAGGTCATTAAGCAGGGCAGTCTGGAGAGATCTGGAAGGTGGACTTATTTACTTTTGCCTGGCACCCTTCTCTTAGGGTAATGCTAACAGACAAGTCGGTCGGGCTACAGGAGCAAACCTCCCCTCCTGCCCCACTAAGTGAGAGTCATTGATCATTTTCTAAAGGAGATGTTCCTGAGCAGACCAGGGTTCTGTCACTGTCATGAGTGTGATTAGGGGCCAGGAACCCTAGCATGAGCTCAGCTGAGACCATAGTCGGCTGGAGGAAGCTCTAAACACGCTTTCAGACCGGTCTCTTTTTTATAGTCAAACTGGCTTTCTCTCTGCACTCCGTTCTGACTTAGAAGGAGGGTACAAGTCATCAATAGTCACAAAACCATGGATGATCTCCAACACCTATTTCTTCTCCTCCTGTCGCCATTGGCACCTGTCCTACAGTGCTTCCCATTCAAGGAGGCCCATGTTGACGGGAGTGCCCAGGTGCTGAAGGAAGGTTGATAAGCTGTAAAATCTGCACCAGGCAGAGAGAAGGGGGAAGAGGTCTATGAGAGCCCATCATCCCAGTGGCTATGAATTAGTTGTCCTTTGTCTAAAGAGGAGTCACTGCTAGAGTTTGCCTTTCAAAGAAAAAGTCCACTTCCTTTCCACTTGTCTGTCTCCTACTGGGAAGAGAACGTGCTCCTTTCCTCTTCCAAGCCACAAAGCACACATAGCATGTGCTCATGATTGCTCAACTACCACTTCTGTCCTAGCCCTTCACCACAGCCCGTTTCCTATAATAAAGACATTGTCCACAGCACGCATGGGCTGAAAGGGCACCTTCCAAGGGTGTCCAGCCTTTTTTCTTCTGTGCACCATACTGGAGGAAGAGTTGTCTTGAGCCCCACATTAAATATGCAAACACTGACAAAAGCTGATGGGGAAGAATCAAAAAAGATCCATGCATAATTTTCATGACATTTCCCACCACAGATAAGCAAAGCAGTCCTCATGTAATCTGCATGCAGCCTGCGGGCCACGGGTTGAACCCGTCTATGCAGTTCTCTCTCTGGGTTGGCAGACCCCGGCAGTGATGGTCCCAGCTCGGGCGCTGCAGGCAGCAGGTCCCTCGGGAGACTCACTGAGGCTGCCCTGGCCCAGTGCTGCCTGCTTCTGTGGATTCTGTCTGCCTCGGCTTCACCACCCACCGTACTTTACTTGCTTTCAGGGCTTAAAGAATCAGGCCCGGGTGAAGCTGAATATCGTGAGATGTCCTCCGGTGACCACCGTGTTGATCAGGAGACCAGATCTTCGCTATCAGCTGGGCTTCAGTGTCCAGAATGGAATTGTAAGTACCACACTCTCTACACCCTTTTCCAAAATACTGACAAATTAATGTAGCATCACCTTTGCTCTTTTTTTTTTTTAAACCCAGTCTGTTTCCTGAAAGAACCCATCAAGGAGAGGGCTGAGGGGTAAAGGCAGGCTCAGCTCCCTCTGTGGACAGAGTCCCTTTGGGCAGAGAATGCTGCCCTGAGCCCAGAGTGTCGGTGATGCAGGGCTCCTCTACCCTGGGGCCTACAGCCGTCCACACAGCCCACACACAGAGGCCGCCACAGGCTGCTGTGAATCCCAGGCCGGGGGCTGTGGGGCACTGGGGGCCCGACACAGCCCGTGCTTAGAGCTCCCTGCAGCCCAGTGCAGGGTACAGCCCAGGCTGAGGCTGCTGCCCAGGGGCTGTTTTTGTACAAATGACCTATCCTTAGCCAACTGACCTTTGTAACCTTGCTCTTTAGGATACAGAGTATTTGGATCATGTGGATGACCACTTTAAAATAATACTCTCTATATTTTATTTTTTTTAATTGTAGTAAAGTATGAATAACCTAAGATTTATAGTTTTCACTGTTGCTAGGTGTACAATTCAGTGGCATTAAGTCACTCACAATGTTGTGCAACCCTCACCACTATTTTCTTTGCGTCATCCCAACAGAAACTCTACTTGACTACTACTCATTTTTCATCCTGGTTTTCCTTGTTCTGGATTCATAGTAATTCTGGGCTTTTGTGGCAAATGTTCTCTGTAACCTTCTTGATTTTATAGAATGTGCTCTTCCCTTTGTGTTCGTCTCCCAGACTGAAGAACCCTCTTCTTTTTTGCCTCCTTCACTCTCAGTTGAGAGTCTAGGGTAATTCAAATTTTATTCCACATACATTTTCAAGTTTAGAAATACTCTTGAAATTCCCAGCCAGAGCTGAAATCCCCAGCCCCCTTTCCCATGTTCTTTGCCCCCCCAGCAGCCTCAGCGCCTCTGAGTAGCGGAGCTACCTCCTTCTGGTTTGGGTCCAACATCTTTTTGTCCATTTATACTGTTTGCTCTGTTCATATTTGAATAAGACTAAAAGTTGTTCAGATAGGAACAAAGAGCTGATCCATCACCCGTGTGGCTCCCCTGGGACCTCTTAAGGAAGGGTCCTTAAACATTCCTAAACACTTAGGGAATATTTTGGCCCTAGAGTAGCAAGAAATCGAAGGGGCCACACACTCGCAGAAGCACAGAACCTGTTGCTGCCAGATGTCGCTTGCAACCTTATCTCCATCCTCTTTGAGATAAAGTAGCATAGCCTGAAAGGAAAAGTCAACTCAGTAAAGTCAGACATGCTCTTGGGGAGATTCAAGTTGTTGGGCGGGGGGCTGTACCCTCAGCCCTGGAGAGCACTCACTGAGCACTGGCCTGCAGCCTCTGCCACTGCGGCACCTGGCCACGGGTCACCCGCTGTCACCTGTGGGAGAAGGCAGTTTGGACAAGGGCCGCTGAGTTGGGAAGGCCTACAGGGGTGTCTCCCCTCCAGTCCAGCCACACTTTAGCTCATGCAGTTGTGACCCAAAAAAACAGGCTGCTGCATGAAACAGTTTAGTGTGGGAAATAACTCTAACCTGCGTTGCCCAGGCTGACTGGCCACACTGGCAAGGCTGACAGGCCCAAGCAGCTCTTTCCGACTCTCTGGGTTGGGGCATCTCAGCATCGATGTGAACCAGGTGGCCATGTGGGACCCCAGAGCCCATTTCTTGTGGAAAGAAACGAAAAGATGTAAATGCCCAAAGCTGCAGGTTCTCTGAGACAACAGTGCCAGATGAGGGGCCTCTGGGAAAGACGCTGTGTCCCCACCTGGGTCTGTGGGTCTGAGAGGTGTAACCTCGCCTTTGCCCGGGTAGATATGCAGCCTCATGCGCGGGGGCATAGCGGAGAGAGGAGGCGTCCGCGTGGGACATCGGATCATTGAGATCAACGGGCAGAGCGTCGTGGCCACCCCCCACGAGAAGATCGTCCACATTCTCTCCAACGCTGTCGGGGAGGTAGGGGCAGGCCCGGGGCTGGGGGGCCGAGGGTGACTCTCGCCTACGTTCCGGCCTTGCATGGTGAGCAAACTTTCCAATTCCAGACGCTCCTCAGCAACCAGACCTATCTACCTCTGCCAGATGTCAACCCTATGTGAGAGTGGCTGTCTGAGAGCCACCCCCTGAAATGAGGTCAGGGCGCCCTCAGCCTTCTCTCAGATACGACCTGCTCACCTTTTTTCGGCACTTGGACTTGCACGGCTTCTGCCTGCGGCCGCCCACCTCACCTCTGTTCTCCCCAGTTAATGTCACCACATGTGTCCAGAAGGTGTAAGTCTTAGGCGCAGGTCTCATCAGCGGAGGGCCCTTTGGAGTCTTCTCCTGGCAGTGCTGGTGGCAGTCGTGGCCACCATGCAGGGGCGGATTGGCTGTCCTCCCCTTTGCCGCCCAGAGAGGTAAAGGAGGCAGGAGCAGCGAGACGTCCACAGAGCCCTTCTTCAGTTTTAAGAATGCTATTTTGAAAAGGCCCGTGAGACCTTTCTGGGTGACAGAAATAAGCCTTCCCTCCTTGCTTATTTTCTGACACCCTTAAACTTCTGAGGAAGCCGGTGGATTCGGTTCTTTGGTGGTGGCTGCGGGTGGGGGATCTTCAAAGCCCCCATAGTGAGAGGCATGGCCTCCCTGCCCACCCCCCCCTAACGTGCCTTCCCTGCCCTCAGATTCACATGAAGACGATGCCAGCCGCCATGTACAGACTGCTGACGGCCCAGGAGCAGCCCGTGTACATCTGAGCCACGCGCGCACGTGGCCGTGGCATGCATGGAGGACTGTCCTCACTGTGGTTGTGTTTCTCGTGCTGCGTCTCTGTGTCCACTGAGACATTCCCTCTTGCGCCCGGCATTCGGTTTTACACAGGAAGAGAAGACTCCACAAGGACCTCTTTGCTGTCTCTCTCCAGTTTGCATTTTTCTTTCACATCCCAGGGAAGTTTTGTGTGTGCTCCTGTGAGGATAGAGAGCAGCCAGCATCCACCTGGTATCCACCGAGGACCACCCTGGAGGCCTCCTGGGGGGGAGGGAGGTCCCGAGGTGGGCTGTCACTGCCCAAGGGGGAAGCGTGTCCTCTTTAGAAGGCGCTCCAGGGGGCAGCAAAGAAACTGATTCAGCAGTGCCTAAAATCCAATTGCTGATCTCCGCTCTCCTCTAACGGATTTATGGGAATATGGTGGTAACGGGGGGCCAGCCCACATCATTAAGGTTACACACTGCCCGCCATGTAGTTGGGGCACCCGACATTATTTCCACCCAGAATTTCTGAGCCAACCTTAAATTTCTCGTATCGTTAGTTTCAGTTTCAACGTATATGTGTCTTCTAATATGAGCCTTCTCACCCCAGGATAAAAGGGGGAATAACTGCCTTGGACGAGGATACCATAGTGTTGCAGAAAGCCTGGCAACTCCCGAGGCGGCCACCGCGTTGCCAGGTTGTCCCAAGATGACCAACCCTTAGATGGACACAGGCAGTACTTTCTGCCTCTCTCCATACACAGTTTCACTTGCACAACACCCTGGCCGCCTCCCCGCCCCCAGGAGATGAGTGAAAATCAGGCCCACAGAGCCCCGGGGAGACACACCATTCAGGAGACCCCTTCCCCTCGCATGCGGTCAGCATGCAAGGGCTGGTCAGCCTCACCCCAAGAGAGGTGTCCTCTCTGCGGCCAAGGCCTGGCCCTCCCAGCACCACCTTGTCTCAAAGTGTCCTGCTGGACGCTCTAGCCTGCCACACCCACACCCACACAGACACACACACAGAGTCTAGGAAGGACAGACTGCTCCCCTGGAAGATGAGGCTCTGGATACGCAGTGTCCTGTTTCTAAGGTGAAACCAACTTTCCTCTCCACTCAGGGCCACTAGGCAGGATGTGATATTTAAAAGGCCAGAACAGTACATAAGCCACAAAAATTAAGGGGACAATAATGACCTCAAGCTATGCCTAAGAATCCCCAGAATGTGTTCCAGAAACAATATCTTGCTGCCTCGTGAGTCTGAGAGTTTTTAACTTGTGTGGAATGTTACATGTATTCATCAGGTGCCTCATATTTATGGATTCCGTCAGAGTTCGGTGCAGACGTTTTAGTAATATTATTATTCTGAGCCAGTTTTCACTTATTCTTGGTCCAAAGAGCATTTTGTTTTCATGTGGGGCGTGGTTTGTTTTTGTTTTTGTTTTGTTTCATTCATGACCTCAGTGAGGGGGGAAGAGAAGCTAATATATTTTGTAATATTAACGAATTCCCTTGCTCTCTGCATCTGGGATATTTATGTTATGTCTGTGGAAATGGGAATTTAGTGAGCAATGTTGGGAGAGATGTATTTATATAAGAATGAAGGGATTTCAGGGAGGGAGATAAGTGAATATAACAAGAGTAGGAACAAAAGACTTCACGCAGAAAGCTATGTGATCTATTCACTGAGATCTCTGCACTTCTAAGTTTTCTGCTTAGAATCAGGGAAGCTAAATGCTTTCAAAGGAATCAGCTGCTGAACTCTGAGTTTTGCTGTGGTACAAAAAGCCCCAGTGAAGAGCAACTGCTAGCTGCCCAAGTGTCCTGTCTAGGAAGGGGCTTCTCCAGAGAGTTGATCGGGTGGGGCGAGGGGCCAGGCTGGGCTATCTGGGAGCCCTGGACTTCTTTGAAGAGCTTCATGCAGTGCTGCCAACAGGCCAGCCCTAAGGCCGACCCGCATATGAGAGAATCAGGGATCAGGGCCTGGGTTCTCAGTTTGCCTTTCCTGAAATAACAACTCTAGAGGATCTGGGAATGGAGTATGAAAACGTCACCTTTCCTGTGCCACAGAGAGTGGACAGAGTGGGAATGAAGTGTCGCCAATGGAATTTCAGGCATCGTGAGTCTTGGAAGATCATTGCAGAGGCTCAGGGCTATCTGCTCCTGGGAGGCCACTCAGGCCACCTGTCCAAGCACCTAGACAAGCACCACAGAGGCCCCCTGTGGGATCTCAACTAGCACATCTCTATATGACCCCCCAAGGAATTATAGCTAAGTATCTTCACCTCAAGGAGAAAGAGAGAATATACTTTCTATTCCTGTTGCACAAAAATCTTGTAACCTTCTTTTGACAGGTGCTGAGAAAGCCAATTTTGCAAGCTTTCCTGGAGAACTAACATTTTAGCATAAGAGTAAGATTATTACCCACCACTTTCTTTTGTGTTAGAGTTTCCTCACACCTGCAGAGTGAAAGTTGCCGGAGCTTGAAAAAGGTGCACCCAGCTAAAGTGCGTCCTTTTCCCCTGCTATGCTGGATAAGGGAGTGAGCCCAGGCCTGGTTCACCTGGGAGTCCTACAAGTGAGTCACTCCATTTTCAAAAGTCCCGAGAGACATGGAGGTCTCTCCCTTCTGACATCCCACTATATATATTTGTATATGTAAATACCCAAATACCCCGTGTAATGGGGAAGATTATATACAAAGCAGCCTTTCCCAAAACTACGAGGGCACAAAGCCACT
Source organism: Arctocebus calabarensis (assembly GCA_963573935.1). Classification (NCBI taxonomy): domain Eukaryota; kingdom Metazoa; phylum Chordata; class Mammalia; order Primates; family Lorisidae; genus Arctocebus; species Arctocebus calabarensis. The sequence goes on from CAUYON010095191.1 coordinate 25,105, forward strand.
CTGGCCACTCAGCTGGGACATGCTGGTGACTCAGCTTTGGGGACAGACTCCCAGGTCTGCCTCCCTGTCCTGGTCTAGGCAGGAAGCAGCAGAACTCACCCTGCTTCTGCCTTCCCGGTGTGAGCATTTCAGGGAGCCACTGTCAGCCTTGGGTTCAAGAAGACCAGTCCCCGGAGCCCACTTCTTACACGACACCTTCTCCCCTCACCGGAGCAGGCTCCTCGGGGATGGCGCACAGCACAGGGGTGCTGTGTCCCCGCAGACAGGTTTGCTTTCTGAACGCTGCCCATGAACGCCGCCTTCAGGGAGTCCCAGAGTAACCTACTACCTCCCCCATTGCTGCTCCTCCCCCTCAGCTCCTTGGCACTGACACTCCTGTCCCACACTGACAAAACCATCCACCGAGCCCTTCCCGGGTCCCTCGACCCAGTGGTGTAGCCGTTACCAATGTTTACAGCCAAGGGCCACCTCTCCCCAGGTGTGCGTACTCATGTTCACAAGGCCGCCTGTTGGTGTGAGTTTCTCGTCTGTCTGCTTGCCTGGTTTGGGTCGACTCGAGCACACGACTCTGATCTTACTTCCCCTCCATCAAGGCAGTGTGTGAGGACTGCGCGGGAGTGAACTTTCTTGTACATACTGAGCACAGCACCTGGAGTATGAACCTCTACTATTGTTCTGTAAAGGGGGCGAAATAGAGCTTATTGTAAAGCGTGGGGAGAAGTATAGCACTGTATTTGTAACAATATTGTTCTTTGTATACACAAAACTCGACGATCTCTATATATAAATATAAATAAATATATAAATAAACTATATCTACACGTGAGCCTGGAATGTCAACGCCGCACACCCACTGAATGTACTTCCTCTGACAGTCCGGTCACCAGCCTGGCCATCCCCCTTCCTCCTTCCCTCAGTCATCTGGTTTGGGGTTGTGATATACTAAATGTGCTACTTTCCTTTATTTAACTAAATGCTAATGTCTGTATAAGAGTTGCCGCAACAATAAACGAGAACTTCACCTCTTGGCCGACTGATTGTCTTACTGTTCTGGGGAGGAACAGACGCGTGGGCCCTGGGGGAGTTTGCCGTTTCCCTGACAGGCCAGCTCCTGCCCACTCTGCAGGGACTGCTTGCTGCCCAGAGCCCAGGTGCTCCTCAACGGGCTTTTAGCCTGTGGAAGCAACTTGGGTTTAAGCAGGAAAAGCTGTGTTCAGTTGTTACAGCCTTGATCACGGGGTGCGAGTCCTTCCTCTGGATTTCACACTTTAATTCATCCAGGAGGGAAGAAAAACAGGAATTAATCCTCGCCTCCCCGCTCCCCCAGTAATTTCCAGTGAAATGAGGTGGCTTTTAGTTAAGGGATGGAAAGTGAACAGATGGAAAGCCGTGTTCCGGGGTCATCCACCAGGTTCTGAGAGAAGGTTCTGGAAGGTTTTCTCTTGGTGCCATTTGCCATTTCACGTTTTGAAGTCTGCCGTCATGACCTCCCTGTTACCAGGGGCACGCTTGGGGTACCAGGCTCCCCAGCATGGAGTGTCCGGCCTGTTTCCAAAGCAAAATGCTCTTTGTGCACTTTCTCTGCGTACACCACTGCCCTAGCTCCTGCCACGCTAGCCACAGCCCCTGGGGCCCTTGAGTGGGGCCAGCGAAAGCCTTGTGGGGCAGAGGCTGGGCTCGCACCAGGGTCCCATGGCCTGGCCCTGGAGAGCCCTCTGCTCCTCCTCTGCCCTCTAGCAGGGATATCCTGAATAAAGTGGGACGAAAACACGTTCAGCTGACGTTTTGGGGAACTCACAATCTGCAGACTGAGTCTTAGCGGGTCAGGGGCTAGTCCAAGGATTTTACTTAGATCAACTCGAAGAATCCTGCAGCACCTCTAAGAGGTAGATGTGGCTGCTGCATGAGCACCCCATTTTATAGGAGAGGAGACGGATGCACAGAGTCAAGGACTAATGCTTACGCTCCCCAAACTCTCCGCTGTGCTGGGACTCCCTCGCTGTGTCACACACTGGTGGAACTGACTATATTTTTTGGTCTCTTTTGGTCCTTACAGGGCCCTTTTCCAAGTTTTCAGTGACTTGCAAAACTCGGCCTCTCCTTCACTCAAAGCTGGCCACCCGTGCCCCCAGGATAGACTTCAGCTCCAGGCCTGGGGCAGGGGACCCGCTCCCAGCTGCCGTCTCCTCTGGCATCCCTTTATGTGAAGAGGTATGGGCGGGAGGTGGCCGGAGGTGCCCTACTATAGAAATTGCCCTTGGGACGGCCACAGGCCATTCCTTGCTGGCATTGTGCCGATCTAGCTCACCCACCAGGGGCTCGATGAAGACAAGCAGTGGTCATCTGCCAGCTGACCCCCGAGACCACAGTCCTCTACAGCAAACACCTCTTCAACCCCAGCTGTGTCCCCAGCGGTCTGTGCCTCAGTGTCACCAGCCAGAAAGCCCACCTGGTGCCCATTCCCCACCTGAGGAGGAAATGGGGAGGAGCACCCACCCTCTGTGTCCTGGGCACCCTATACGTCCCCTGCTTCCTGTCTCACCAGCACCAGCACTACGCCTCCCACTGGACTGGCCCTCAGCCATTTAGATGAGACCACGGCCTGGACCCACTTTCTGTGGGGGAGCCCTGGGGCACCCAGCCTTCACAGGGCTTCTTTTCAGGTTGCCTCCCTCTTTTATCACCCCACAGGGAGGAGAAGGGGCATAAACGTGTGCCCAGGAGTTCCACAAAGACCACACTGCCAAACAAGCCAAATTTACAGCAGAGTCCTTTTATTGAAGAGCCGGCCAGCGACTGCCTCAGTGTCCCAACGTGGGTTTCTGAGAGCAGCCTGAGCGCGTGGGAGGTCGGGTTTTGAAGGCTTGGTCTGCATCCTGGTTGGCACACAGGCTACACTCAGGTGGGGGCAGCGAGCAGGCCTTGCACAGAAGCAGAATCTCTGCGGCTACTTAGCCGTATGTCGTGCACCTTTGTTTTAATATTCCCCACACATCTTAGTTCCAGGACTTTTCCTCCACACATCTTTGTCTCAGTATTCTCTCCGCCTGGTATTGTCTAAAGGTCAGTCTGCGGACAGTCGGTTCGTTTCCCAGGCCCAGGAGTTAGTCAAGCCAGAAGTGAGTGAGCACTTTCCCATCTATCTTGGGAGTAAACCAGACTTACTCCATTTTGTTGAGAGCTTGCAGCCCAGGAATTTGTCAGGAGTTAACTGGTATTTTTCTACTTTAGCCTAAGTCTGGCATAAATAGCTCCATAATTTTGCAGTCCCCCGAATAGCAGCACCTCTGTCAGCCTCTCCCATCACCAGGATAAGGGTGGGAGAGGCTGATGGGAAAGCTCCATCTCCGAGCTGGCACCTGTCAGCAAGCCCCACGAAGCTGTGTCTGTCTGCCCATCCCTTAGAGATGCTATGGCCTGCTGGGAGATGTCTGTCCCTATGGGTGGGCAGAGCCCACCATGGGGAAGGCCGTCTCAGACACACACAATGCATCATGCTTCCCCTCTTGGCCAAAATTACAGAGCTAGAGAAAGACATTCAACCATTCTGGTGCACACAGAATCACTTCATTTTAATCTTTCTTCTATAATTTTCTTAAGCCCTCTGAGCTCTACACGTGTTGGGGGTCAAGCGCCCTGGTTCCCTAAACCCAGCTGAGCTGGTTTGATTACTCAGCTGAGCTGGAAAATTCACCTGAAGCATGGTGGCAATCGAAAATAAAAGTGAGCGGACCATAATTGCACTAACGTACACAGCTATGATTTAATAAAAAATAAATAAATAAAAAATAAAGTGAGTGGAAACTGAAAATAAAACTGGAGCAGCGGCCAGGCGGGGTGGCTCACACCTGTAATCCCAGCACTTGGGAGGCCAGGGGCGGTGGATTGCCTGAGCTCACAGGTTCTAGACCAGCCTGAGTCAGAGCAAGGCTTCATCTCTAGTCGCTGTGGTGGGTGCCTATAGTACCAGCTGCTTGGGAGGCTGAGACAAGAGAGTTGCTTCAGCCCAAGAGTTTGAGGTTGCCGTGAGCTGTGACACCAAAGCACTCTACCGAGGGTGACAGAGTAAGACTCTGTCTCAAGAAAAAAAAAACTGGAGTGGCACAGGTAGTGTGGACAGAAAGCAAAAGTGACCTACAGAAGCTTCAGGGTAGCAAAGAGATTTTATTTAGGAAGAACAAAGAGAAAGTTTAGAGCACTTCCAAAGAGAGTTGGAAGTGGGTCTCCCTTACGAGGGAGAAAGGTGAGACACCAGAGACTACAGAAGTGTGCAGTGGTAGAAATACTCCCTCCATTTGAAATTGGCTGCAAGTCTTTTATTTTTATTTTTTTTGTAGAGACAGAGTCTCGCTTTATCGCCCTGGGTAGAGTGCTGTGGCGTCACACTGCTCACAGCAACCTCCAGCTCCTGGGCTTAAGCGATTCTCTTGCCTCAGCCTCCCTAGTAGCTGGGACTACAGGCGCCCGCCACAGCGCCCGGCTATTTTTTTGTTTTGCAGTTCGGGCCGAGGCCAGGCTTGAACCCGCCACCTTCGGTATATGGGGCCAGCGCCCTACTCGCTGAGCCACAGGAGACGCCCTGGCTGCAAGTCTTTCACTGGCCTCTCTGTGCCCCCAGGCAGTGTTGCCCTTTTCTATTGGAAATTGATTGTCTCTTCCCATTGGTCTTTGGTTACCTAGGTTACTCCACCCCCCACGTTCTTATGGGCCCTTCAGATTTTTGGGTTGAGCAAGCCAGGTTTTCCTCCCACCCTCCTTGAAGCCCCTTTCTTTGTGTCTCTTCTCAACACTCATGTGTACACTAGTATCTATCTCAGGGGCACAGCATGAGGATGGGTAAGGGGAAAGAAGCTTTTAGGATGTGCATGGTTCACAGACAGTTCAAAGGAAGTCCTGGCCACTGCTGTATCAAAGCCCATGCGTTCTGGGGCCCACCAGATCCAGGTCCTCATAAGCTTCCCAGAATTTCCAGAACCCCAGAGTATACGAGGAGCCACATCTCAGGAAGCTCCTTCCGAGCATAATGAGCACTTGTCCTGATTATCGCAGGTGGCCCCAGAATACTTGATATCTAGATTGATAGAAGAACCATTTTAAACTACTGATGTCCTGAATTTCATCCCACGAATGCAGATTTACGCGCCTGGTAAAAACTTCTGGATGTCAATGCATACTTTTTTAAAAACAAGAAATATAACTCTTGTACAAATACAGAATGAACATATATCAAAGATTTATTAATTCAATAGTGACAAAACAAGCTCAGGCACAGAAGTTCACACCTATAATCCCAGCCCTTTGGGAGGCTGATCACTTGAGACCTGGAGTTTAAGACCAATCTGGGCAACATAGACTCTGTCTCTACAAAAAAATAAAAAAAAAGTAGTCAGAGTGATGCATGACTTTCGTCCTAGCTACTCAGGAGGCTGAAGCAGGAGAATTGCTTGAGACAAGAGTTCAAGGGTGCAGTGAGCTACAATCACGCCTCTGCACTCCAGGCTGGACAACAGAGCAAGATCATGTCTCTAAAAAAATGAATCATAATAGTAATAATTATAATAATGAAAGATTATAAAGCTGGTCCAAAGGGCATTTTGAGGAACTAAATATTTATAGACATTTATTTAATGAAAAGGACTGTTAACATAAAATTGCTAGGTTAGAAACAAAATTGGTTAATGTCAGATAACCTTTAGGGTTAACTTTTCTACCAAGTGAAAATCATTTGCATCTTTGGTTGGGGGTAGGAGGAGGACAGTTGGATAGTGATAAGGGCTTTGCAGAAAAATGAAGCATAGAAAAACATTAAAAGTGGGAAGTAAATAGATATTTGGACACCCACGTTCCTGGCAACATAACAGCCAAAGATGGAAGAAATCCAAGTGTCCATCAAGGGATGAGTGGGTAAACAAAATGTGGTACAGACATACAATGAGGTATTATTCAACTTTAAAAGGGAAGGAAATTCTGACACATGCTACAATATGGATAAACCTTATGCTACGTGGAATAAGCCAGCTAAAAAAGACAAATTCTGTAGGATCACACTCATTCAAGGTACCTAAGGTCGTCAAATTCATAGAGACAGAAGGCAGAGTAGTGGGTGCCAAGGGCTATGGGGAGGAGGGAATGGGGAGCTTTTACTAAATGGGTGGCGTTTCAGTTTTACAACATGAAAAAAGTTAAGAAGATTGGTTGCATAGCAATGTGAATGTATTTTAACTATTGAACTGCGCACTTAAAAATAAATAAGATAAATTTTACATGTATTTCACTATGATTAAAAAAATTAATGGTTAAAATAGAGAATTTTATGGTATATTTTTACCAGTTTAAAATATATATTTTGTAATTAAAGTATGAAATTAGTTCACTATTTTACATAGATTGGTTAAGAAAGGGCTTACTGAGAAGAAATGAGGAAGAGCCCTGTGGGTGTCTGAGGAATGGGTTCTTCAAGCTGAAGGGGCAGCAGGCACAAAGGCCCCAAGGCCAGGTCTTCTGGGCAGTGCCTGCAGGCAGCCCTGGAGGCCAGGTGGCTGGAGCCAAGACAGAATTCAAGTGATTGGAGATGAGCCCAGGAGGCAAAGCGTGGTGGTGGTAGGTGTAGGTGTTTGTAAGAACTTTGGTGCTACACACGCACTTAATTGCTAATTGCTTCACACAAACCCACACACTGCATCACACTCAACTCATCCCCTCTGCAGCTCAGAAACCAAGTTGGCAAGAGCTAGGATTCGGCGCCCTCTGGTGGAAGAATGTGAGAAATGCCAAATCCACACACCCACCTTGTTTCCAGGTGAATGAAAAATCTCAAACACCCACTCTCCAAGCCTCTTGTTTTCCAAAGTCATGGGTACCTAGAACCCGCCCCTCCCTGACTTCCAGGCTAACGATCCTTTGTGAGATCCTAGCTGCTGGCAGATAACAATGTGGTGTCTCATTCTCATACTGGGCAGGCCCAGAGGCCCTGGAGCCAGGTTGAGCTCACAACTGTGACCTTAGTTCCAGGCCAGCTCCAGGGTCTGTGCAGAGCCAGGCAGCAAACAGCACAGGTAACTGCTGCTTCTTCATCCCTTCCTCCAGGCTGGGAGGAGCCATTCCTACATTCCCAGAAGACTGGCGGTACCTTCGGGAGGAGTGGGGTGGGAAGCACAGCCCCATCACTACCTAGCCCCCCTGCCCCAAGGACCACTCCACATTCTGCCCTACAACAGCCTCAATACAACTCCCCAGCTGCTAACTGTAACTACCTCTTTCCCCTGCACTAATTAGAGTTTCCAAAGGGTAGGAACCAATTGCTCCCTAACGTTCTAGCCATGGTGGGTCTAGTCACAGACAGGAGTTTGAATTATAGCTCTGCTAGAAACCTGTTGTCACTGTGTGGCCCTGGCTAGTTACCTGATTCCTCTGAACCACTGTTTCTTCATCTATACAATGGGCACTTGTTTTCTAGAATCCCCTCCCCTGTATGATTCCAAGTGAGGGCTGATCATGGGAGAAGTTTGAATGATATTTTGAAGGCAGAAAAGAAGCCTCAGCCAGTATGCACAGGAGTCATACACTGCTCTCTAGTCTGCATGGCTGGCTCAGGCAGCAGTGGCCAGCAGGTCCTGTGGATTCTCCTTCAGCACCTGAGTCCTGGGCCAGGGGCATGTGTGGCCACCTGCTGCAGGTCATTGTGTCACTGGGGTGGGAGGAAGTGAATGACCAACAGGGCACCTTTCTGGCCTCACAGCTTCCATCTCTACCTGCTGTCCCTGGTTCACCTCAGCTTTTCTTGTGCATGACAGCTGGCCAGCTCTGCACAGGCTTTGTCACCAGCTCTCACAGCTGCACATGGCTTAATCCCCCAAACAGCGCCTCCTGCACACTGCTCTCAGCAGTCAGACCCAAACACAGGACACGCGAGTGAGGAGGAGACAGCTCACTGAGCCTGATCATGGACTGCCTTGGAAGGCCTGCAAGGTAACTTAAGCCTTGTTTCCCTCCACTGTCTTTTCACTAAAATATGCTGTTCCCGGGGTGCCACCCCCACTCTTGGATTTTGTAAGATGAAGGCGTGCCTTGTTCTATGGAGTCTGTAAATGTGGAAACTTTGCCGCATTGAGTGTGCTCTCGAGAACTGTGAGGCTAGGAAAACCACTCCAGCATCTGCGGAGGATCTAACAATTTACCCCACCCCTCTCCATCCCTGGGCACTTCTAGGCCTGCACAGCAATCAGCCTCATCCTCCTGATTTTGCTGGTAAGGAAACTGAGGCTCAGAGACTCAGGAAGTAACCCAAGAACACAGAGCTGGTGTGCCGGGGGAGCAAAATTTAAATTCAGGTGTCGCCAATCCAGAGGGGTAAGGGCTGAATTCCATTTCCTAAGAGTAGCCCACAACTCACTTCACTAGAGAAAGCCAGGAAGACATTAACTATCTCCTAGGACGGGACAACAGAGAAACCCTTCTCCCCTAAATCCCCAAACTGGGCCTTTCCCTAGACGCGGCCCTGAGTGCACCACGGAGGATAAGGAACTCTTGGTTGCTCACAGTCCCCAAGGGCCCAATGACTCCTGGGGGCCACAGATCTTGAGGGGACGACGCAACTTGATTTTGCCTTGGAAGATGCACACTGCCATGGCCACTGCGGCTGCCCTGGACGTCCTGTGCCCAGGATGCACCTGTGAGAACCAACGGTTGATTTTTCAGGAATTTTCATATTAAACAGTCATCATTAAGAAATCAAAGAATATATTAAAAACAAAAGTAAATCATCAAAACTCATCATTTCCTAATTATTTTATTATATTTGCTATTAATCCCTGCTCTTCACATTATTTACTTTTATTGTGCGTGTGTGGTGTGCACACACATCTCTTCCTTACTTTATAACTTTAGGGAATTACACTGGTAGGTACCTTGACATTGACCATGGAGTATTTACAGACATTGACAAAAGCTTGATATATTGTTTTAAGAAAAGTGATGAAGAAAATGATAATACAGATGAAACTCAAAAATTTTGTGTCTGTAGCTGTTATACTGTGAACAGCACAAAATTTGAGGAAATAGTCATTCAGCATCCAAAACTCATTCTCCCATTCAGCAAAGAAGTTGGTCACGTCATTGAACAAATAACATTCTAGCATACATCTTGGTTTTACTTTTCTCTTGTGAACATAAACAAAACATCAACCAACATACATTTCAGAGCTATACTCATTTGTCAGTGATCTGAGTGACATCTTTCCTGATTCAGAGAGTAGTCAAACATTTCTTTATTGTCTGGCTATGTTGTGACACTATTCTTGGTCCTAGAATTATGAAAACTGATGGTGGAGTCTGCCAGACATATCAATAAGCGATAGGTGGATGGAATTTGCAATAAAGATTATTGAAGATAATATTATTGTTTGTCGACTGTGTCCCACACATCCTTTATATCAGTTACATTTACAATATATATGTATGGATATATGTACACACACACTCACGGTCCCCCCACCAGAACCAGTCTACCCGCTCTAGCCAGCTTTATCAGCTGCTTGAGCTATCTCTAAGTTTTCTTGTGGGGGCAGGGAGTTGGCCTACAAATACCTATTAATAAAATCAACAATAATCGTTTTATTGTCCCTTTGGGAGCACATAGGTCCAAGTGTCAACAACATGTTAGATGGCTGTCATGGCATGAGGGGGCAGGCTCTGAGGGGCCCAAGGATCCACCCTGGCTGAGGAGGAGAGGCATCTGGGTGACATCTAAGGGTCCCTGCTGTGTGGTGGCCTCCCAAGACTCAGAGCAGGCCCCAGTCCAGCTCCCAGCTTACTGAAGTCCCCTGCTGCAACACAGGCACAATGCGATGTTAGCAAGGCCATCTTTTTATTCATCACCCTCACGTGTTCACTGGAAATCCTCCAATGGAACATTTCTATTAGTAACTTAAATTAAATTAAAAAAAAGAAAGAAAGAAAGAAAGAAACACTCACCAAGATTTGGTAAGTTCCAGCCAGGCTCACTGATAGTTAACAAACATTCTCTGGGTAATTTATAAAGAAAAACGGTTTACTTGTCTCACAGTTCCACAGGTTGTATAAGAAGCATGGCACCAGCATCTGCTTCTGGTGAGGGCTTCAGGGAACTTCCCATCAAGGCACGAAGGCAAGGGGGGAGATGGTGTGATGCTGGGAGAGCAGCAGCCAGAGAGGGAGGAGAGAGTGCCAGGGTCTTTTAAATAACCAGCTCTCCTGGGAACTCAGCCATTATTGCAGGGAGGGCACCAGGCCACACATGAGGGATCCTCCCCCAACACCCAAACGTCTCCCACCAGGCCCCACTTTCAACACTGGGGATCAAATTTCAGCATGAGATTTGCACGGGCCAAACATCCAAACCATATGAATAGGTATTACCCGTTTTATGAATGAAGAAACTGACCTCCACGGTGGGAGGAATTTTGCCCAAAGCACCAGAGGTGTGATTCAAACTTAGCAGTCCTAGTTCTGCCTCTCCTGTCCTGACTACTGCAGGGCCTTCCCCTCTTCTCTGGTCAGTCTGTGGTCATGTACCCGGTAGCAAGCAGAATGCCCATGACGACACGTCAAACTGATGCTTGGAGGTGGACTCGCCGTCTCTGGGCACCCGGCTCCCTGGCCTTCTCCAGCCCGGCCCTGGTGCTGAGCCAACGTGTGACATTCCACAGGGGGATACAGCAACTAATTCAATGAACCCCATGATTCTGGTCGCAGAGGGAAGTGAACCTGCCGGCTGGCAGGGTCTACATTCCCTACCCAGGCATTGCCCAGGACCTACATTCTCCTCAATACTCTTTAATAATAAAAAGAGAGGTCACCCGGTGTTCTCTGCTCATCTACAGTGGATGAAGATGGGGCATGGCCTCCTACCTCCCTTTCTACGGCTTAGCTCAAGTTACTTCTATTAAAAATAAATAAATAGGGCGGCTCCTGTGGCTCAGCGAGTAGGGCGCCGGCCCCATATACCGAAGGTGGCGGGTTCAAGCCCGGCCTCGGCCGAACTGCAAAACAAAAAAAATAGCCGGGCGCTGTGGCGGGCGCCTGTAGTCCCAGCTACT